>VUQJ01006095.1:36772-48824 GCA_015108635.1 Andinoacara biseriatus
AATTAACTGTTTCTTTTTTTTTTTTTTTTTGCCAATTTCCTAGCAAAATATAAAGAAATGCGGGATAGCTCAAAACTTTTGCACGGTATAGTATGTAATATTAGTCCTTTAAAGAGGTCACTCTCTTAATTAGTTACTACATTATGAGTTGCCTCAACCTGCAATCTGTGTTCCTCTGCATGGCTCTCTCAGCCTCAGTCAGTATATAGCCCAGCTTCATCGCCTGCAGTAAAGAAACACACCTCCACTTTCACACACACGCCACCTCGCACGTGTCAGGTAATCTGTCTTTCTCTTTTAGTCTCTCGTTTTTATTCCTTCAGCCATCCATCACATTTAATCTTGGTTGCATTATCTGTACTCCCGACTTTTTCCCTTTGTCTCCCAGACAGTTGGCTGAGTCTCTCTTTTTTTTATGTCTGTCTTTGACTTTGAAATAAACATGATGTGCGCATTTATGGAAATAAAGTCAAAGTAGAATTAGAAATTCCTTCTGGGAGAAAAACAGCCGAATGTTTGTTTCAGTGTCTAGACACTCAATGCAGTTTGCTATCCTAGTGCTAAAAGTGACTCCAAAACGCTGCTTTTAATCAAATGGTCATTAAGTGGTAAAAATCAATTTGGTCTCTCTGAACAGCCACTATTTTAGACACATCTGTGCTGAAGGTGTGCAGTGCTGACATTTATTGCACATCCAGACTAGAGTCTAACCATGGGGGTTTATTAAAATGTATTTGATACTCATATAAAGATACTCATCATCAACTATACAATATCAGGGTTGCCGGCTTTTTGTGAGAGTAGCACAGACCTTTTTATTAGCAGAAAAATAATTTTTGCTCTATTGTGGTGCATACTGTGTAGACTGTATGTAAAAGATGGACAAATATAATCCACTGCTTTTTCTTTTTGTGCTGTTTTGAAGCCTCAAGTTAAGCATTTTGGTCTTTGTTTTTGGAAATCAGGCTGATAAGTATTTAGGATGATGCCATGCCCAAAATATGCCCTGCTTTATTTACAAAGGGAACATCATGCTGTATTAAAAGAGAATTGAAGCTAATAATTAGTGTTTAAACCCATTAGTAAAGTGTGTACCACAGTATTAACTCAAATGCAACAGGAGATCTTTTCCTAACAGACTTCTATACAATTAGACTACTTTTGACAGCCTGATGTCGCCCCTGTTGGCTACTAGTTTGAATGCACTGGGCTGCATCCAATTTATATATTCAGTCTATGCCAAAAATCTACAAAACCTAGACCCAAAAAAAAGTTTAATCATTAGAAAGGTCGTGTCCCTCATATTGGAACAAATCAATGTGCACAGAAAAGTCACAGCTAGTTATACACTCTATTTTTTTTTTTTTTTTTTGCTCAAAAATGTCCTTCAACATAAACAGGCTTATGAATAATTAATTTGCCGCTGTTGCCGTTAATGCATTCAGCAATACATCCAGTGATACACGGAGACATTATTAGTGAGCCTCATTAGTCAAACCTGTTACAGAATCATTTCAGTTTTTAATACATGTGGATTTGACTTACAGCCTAAATGGGAAAAACTAAGTATATATTAAAACTGTGATTTTTTGTTTGTTTGTTTTGTTTTTAGAGGTCTTGAGTTGGCAACCCTGAAAATATAAGAGAAAATAATGATGTTAATTGTACCTCTGTGGCTAAAGGAAGACATGCTTCTAATTTACTCCAGAGTCACCGCTCAGTGCAGCTAAACTGAAATCCACGACGACAAGCTAAATCATTACATAAATATCATTTTTAATGGATGATATATCTAAGTAAGGGAGCCAGAGCAGTAGTGTTGTTTTAAAATGCAGCCACTGGAGGCCACCTAGAGAGCACAGCACCACATCCACGCTGTTCCCCTTTAAGTTTCAAATCATTCTCTTGTAAGCAATGAATAATCTGAAGGTAGCCTGGAGGAGTCTTTGAAACATTAACGGTCTCAGAGAGAGAGAGGCTTTCTTCGCTTCTTCTATGTTAAGGAAATGTCTGTCTTCAAGGAAACTGTTAGTTTAAACGATAATGATTTAAATAAAACCTGAGGTGCTTTTTTTATTCTGCGCACCCTGTGCCCTCCTCCCCTTTTTTTCTCTTTTTTTTCCTGTCTCCTGGACATCCTTTGATTCCGTTTTGTCATAAAGGCTCAGCCATCATCTTTAACGTTTGTCATGTTGTCAGCTTGTTGGTCTTGTGTTGCTTTTAGAAGCCGCCCCTGCCCTTTCTCCAGCCAAATAGCCGCCGCGGGTCAAGCCTTTGCTGCACTAATCAAACCTCCTTAGCACCTGCCCCTCCTCAGGTTAGAAACCTGCGTCTGTGTGGGAGTGGCTTTCATTTGACCTGTACAGCTTTGACTTGTGAAAATTGAACTAACAAGCAACATGGTGTGAATGAAGGAGAAGCTGAAAGAAGGTCTGCAAGTGTGTGTGCACTATTATTCCAACCTTTCACCCTGATTCTTTTTAGCCATCTGTACACGCGTGGATGCCTGTTTTAAATCTACTTCTCCTTCCTCTGATAACGCATGTTTATACTTATTTCTCTTTCTGTACTCTGCTTTCTTTCCCCATCTGTTGCACCCAGCAAAAAGTGAAAATGATAGTTGAGGCTTTTACTGTAAGTGCTTTTTATTTTCCTCCTGTCCCCAGCTTTGAAAGGCAATTTTTTCCAATTATCCCTCCAACATTGTCCCGAGTGCCTCATTGCCAGTGTAAGAAAGACAACTTGATTAGACGGTCGGCAGTCAACACAAATACTGTCGTGTGAAGAATTATAAACTGCAAGATGCCGGAGTTTCTGGCAAAACATTTCAAGCTTGATCATTTCAAGAAATAGTCGAGCTTGGATGGGCATGTGGTACTGGGCACGCTTTCTCCTCTCAGCACATCAGTGTTTTGGCATGTTGTGGAGTGTTTGCATGCTTTTAGTTCTTTGGTGTGGCTTTGCCAAGCTTCAAGTTAGCTGAAGCAGTGAAAGTTTTCCTTTATTTGAGAAATGTGGATTTCAGAGCAGATGGTTTATCACAACGCAGCATACTGAGCGCGGCTTTAGTCATTCCGAACACTTAAGACCTAGTATGAACCTATTAATATTCATGGGATTACTGCCTCTGCATTGCACCGCAGCGTGATACAGTATCTTTCACTATCTGGTGACATTGAAGTGGATGTTATGAATTTGCTCTCCATACGTGACATAAATTCATTTCAAAGTTCTTATTGTTGCTGTCTAGTGCGGAGTAGAGTGATTTACCTTCATGTCTGTCTTAAATGCAACAGTCATCGATAACAGACTCCAGTGAGGAGAGAGCCGCGGCCGCAACAAGGGACAACAAGGACAAGGTTGGTGCTTCCAGTTACCGTGCACCGAGATCACCTATCGGCGTTTTGTGTTTGCGGTCAGATTTCAGCAGGTGTCGTTAAAACAGAGTTCAGAGCAGCTTCAGTAAAAACTGTAGTCCTTTTTTTGTTTTGTTTTCTGAGTAGATCCTTTTCACAGTAAACTCAAGATACGTTGTCAGCTGCAACACCGGCACACTTCTTTGACTAGATGTCGGTATGTGTCAGAACAGTGCTGTCTGCTAAAGCTGTTGCCCTTTCTTGTCTTCTCCATAGGAGGGTGACAGTCACAGTAGACTTTTCCTCCGCCTCTCCCCAACTAACCCTTTCACTCCTACCCCGTTTAAGGTTTGTGGGTCTCTGTGTCGTGTTTTCCACCTTTCCTTTCCGTGTATTGCTTGTACGAATATGTCAGCGTATCACGCAGCAGCTCATGAGAATTGGGTATGTTCTGACATGCTGTACATGCATATACACGACCTAACACCTCCTCTGTCTGTCTTCCTGGGTGTGTGTTTTTGTACAATCGGGACATCCTTCTTCCTTTACTTTAGTTTTTGTCTTTTGCTTTTGAGCATAACAGAATCTAATCTCTGTTTTTTTAATGGATGACAAAACAAATTTAAGATATTGAGTTTTCAGCTTTAATATTTAGTAACAGCAACAATTAAAGTAATCAGAAGTGAGAGTTGCTTCAGGTAAGTGTGCTTAGGAATTTCTGATGGATGAATATTCGATCAGAAGTACAAATAATTTAATGATAAAAGCATACGGTAGAGGTCAAAATTAGAGATGAATTTGGGACACTTCACAGGTGTCTGTGCTAATCTGAGTCTAATTCTTTCACTATTCAGGCTTTGCAATAACACTAGTCAGCCATGCAAAATAAATGCAGAAGACAGCAGGATGAAAATCTTGATGAACGCTACAGGCAACTCATTTCCCCGCTGAACGGTGCACACACAGTGTCTCAGTGTCTGAGTGAAACCAAGCCCATCGTCAACAGAAAGCACGATGAGGCTGCTCACGTGTACAGAGGAGAACTGGTCCAAATGTCTCTTTAGTGATGCAAGTTTTATGATCAAATGGGGGAAAAGGGAATTCTCAAGAGTGTGAAGAAGTCATTCAGTTTGGAGGAGGAGACATCAAGGTTTGGGGGATGTCTGCAGCACAAGTTGGGTCTGTCTTACACCTAAATGGCAGATTAGGTAGTAATGTCTATCTAAAGCTTCTTCACCAACACAATCAGAAGTTCCCGTGGAGGGCAGTGCCCCTTGTCACACTGTAAAATAGATCAAACACTTGTCGAATATGAGAGCATTAAAATAATGAATGAGCCTCAAACACTGATACTGATACTTTGGAAGCTCATTGTGTGCGAAGTTATGGCCGTGACAGCCACTACAGCAGCTAACTAGAAGAGATGGGGAAGAGTGGACCAAGATCAAACCAGAGCAATGTGACAAATTGGTAACATCCTGCAGGCGCAGCTGCGTTGTAGTCATTTAGAGAAAAGGGCCTCTACACTCTCTACTTGAGCCTGACTGATATATTGACAGGGCCAGTATATCGGCTGATATTAGCTACATGCCGATACATCAGCATTTATAACAGCTGATAAATGAGCATTTAAAAAGTAAAGAAGAGATCGGAATGCCACAAACACGACAGCCATCTGATCCAAGCGAAGTCGGCCAGAGCGTAAACAAATAATCCACGACTTATTGCAACAATAAAACTAATAAACATTTTTAAACTGCATTGTCTTAATCTCATAGCAAGAACTCACAAATTACTACACTAAAAAAATGTTAGAGGAAATCTGTTTATGTTCTTTGTCTCTGAAAAAAAGATGATTATATCAGATTTTTATATCACCAAATATCGGTATCAAGCTTAAAAATCCTGTATTCTTTAGACTCCCTACTGATTTTTGAAAGCTGTAACCACCAGTAATTTCATATCTAAATGTTTGTTCTGCTGCAGGCAGTAACAGTTTTTATATATATTTATATATATTACATTAGAAGAACCAGTGACTTAAATATAGCAAATATATAAATACATAGGAAATATGGAAAAAGTAAGATGTTCTCTAATTTTGATCTCTGCTGTTCATTAATTATTAAAAAAAGTAACAAAATATCCTTTTTGATGGAGTAGTGTTATTTTCCCAATTGCAATCAGAGCTTGTAGCATCAATAAACCGCCATCTAACGAATATGTAAATGGAAACCAAGCATATGGCTTTTGTTGATTGCATCAGCAGCTCTCGTGTGCCTCCCTGTCTCTGTGAACCTGACAACAAATTGATTTAAACATTAATGGAGAGATGAAACCTTCTTTATCTTCTTTACCTTTCACTCATCAACTATTTTCTGCCTCCATCTGTGGCGCGACAGCTGGTGAAGCGTGAAGCGGCAAAGGCATCTCCCACCAGCACTGTCCTCCCCCTGCCAGTGGTGCCCCATGTGGGAGAGACTGATACAGACACGCTGACAGAGATTCCTGGCAGACCTGCTGAGACTGCTGAGGAGAAAAAGGAGGAGGACGAGGAGCCAGAGGATGAGTACGGATATAATTGGAGTGAGTTTAGTTTGTCTTAAAAAATGGGTGTTTTTGTTATGTTTTTGTAGTTGGGTGTTTAATTTCTTGGTGAAATATCATAAGGTAGTCATAAACTGTGTTAATGTTGATGTAAATTTGGCCTGTGATTGCTGTAGTCCTGCATTGCATACAACAGGAATATTTTAACCTAATTGGTATTAGAGGAACTGAAAGCATACGCTTACATTACTATATGCAGTAACAGCAAATGGCCACAAGAGGTCCTCCAAGTTACATGTTTGTCTTGTGTGCCCATAAGTCCATCGTACAACAAAGAGTCTGCCATAAAAGTGCACAGATTCACGTGCTTGAGGTGGTTGTGCCTCAGTAAAACCTGAAGGACTCAATGTCCCAATTAGGCTATTATCATCCTGCAGACACTCTGATGTCAACTGTAGGATGAAGTCACTGCTCCGAAGAGAAAGATAGCAGGCAATCAGCATAAAGAACAGCCTCCAAACACCTGGGACTGTGGCGAATATGTGTATGTGTGTCCTTGTGTGCCTATGTGTGTGAGAGAGATAGACAGAGCCCGTCCTGAGGGAATAAGATTGATGAGGTTGAGCCCGGGGAGGTGAGTTGTGGAGATTAGTACAGGACTGATGGTTCAACAGTGGCAGGGAGCCCAGAACAACAAGAGCCCATTGGTCTGAACAGCGGCTATCTAACACACCAGAGACAGGAGAGGTGGAGAGACAAAGAAAAAAGACTGGAGAGAGAACAAAAGAGCCAAGATTGAGACAAAATGAGAGAAGGTGAAGCTGAAATAGACAATTCTGCTGGCAAACTTATACCTTTTACTTTTGCTGCCTCTGCATGCCACAAATTTCAAATACCTGCTCCTCTTTTGGGAAACCTTAAGCGGAGTCATAAGGCTCAAGACAAATCTGGCACTATTTCAGTTGTATTGTCGACTTACATCTGTCTGTCACGACTTCATCTGCCTCTTTCAGAGAACATAATCCAACGTTATGGCAGTCTCCCAGGTGTCCTCCACATGATTGAGCTGGAGAAAGGCAAAACAGGCCTGGGCCTCAGCCTGGCAGGGAACAGGGACCGCTCACGCATGAGTGTGTTCGTGGTGGGAATAGACCCCAAAGGGGCGGCCGGCAGGGATGGACGTATGGTAGTTGGAGATGAACTGCTGGAGGTGAGATGTGTCTTAAATTAGTTTCACAGTTCGCTTGCTGTTTTACACGTCTCTCATTTGAAATTCCGGAAATGAATTTCTGAGCAATAATGTTTCTATTCGGTTGTAGATCAACGGACAAGTCCTTTACGGCCACAGCCATCAGAACGCATCTTCCATAATCAAGAGCGCTCCATCCAAAGTCAAAATCATCTTTGTCAGGTATCAGCAGTTTTTCATTACTAATAAAGCTTCTGTGTAAATATCCATGTTAGTCATTAAGCTTTACAAAGGCTATTGTAATGCTAGTTAAGATCCAATAGATGGAGCTATTGTTATTCAACAGAAGGCTGCACCACAGGTTCTGTAATGTTTAATAACAGATTCTTTCACATGCACATATCAGAAGGTTTTTGCTTTAATACACTGTCTTTTATTATAAAATAATCAACACGCCACAGGTTTCAAGTATTGCCACATTCTCTATTCAATAAACATTAACATAATATATGTTACACCTGTTTTAAAACCATCACACAACGCAGCATTTGGCTGACTATGAACGGTGATTTTAAAGGTTTTCAGCTTTAGTGGTGTGCTCACTGAAGGATGCAACACTTCTACTTGATATATTGATATACTGATATATGGCATATGTACAGATCAGCTCAACTAATCTGAATGAAAAGCATAAATCGCAATTTAATTTAACAGCTGGCTAAAGTTAGTAACTGACAAATAAAAGTAATAGAGATCCAAAGTAAATTAATTAATGAATTTAAGGAGAGGTAAGTAACAGAAAGTGTAAGATGGCTGCAATGGCTTGCTGATAGCATGGCTGATACTTGACATGGTTAGCTAATGGTACGGACCAGACAGTCTGTGCAGCTCAAACTGTGCACTGAAAGTGTGCACGAGCTGCTCAAATTGCTAGCTAAAAAATATTAACTGAATGTGTGGTTAGCAGTTAAAACTTTTAATTAAAAACGTACATGTAAATTAATGGATGAATAGTTGTAATAACTAGCTAAAATTATGATTGGATTGTGATTGATTTGATGGTTTCTTGTAATCCCAGTCGAATTTTTATCAGACGTTTAATCATTAGTAATGTGGAATAAGTGCTTATTTGCATAATTACGGAGCTTAAATCATTTGTACTACTCCGCAGTGTAGTGCTTTACACATGTGCCTAAAAATCAAAAGCTGCCCGGTTCAATCCTGCAAAGAGAAATAAATCCTTTTAACGCTTTGCCTCTCATAGGTGTTAAATGAACGCACATGTTGAAATTGCAGCAAGCTGCATTGACCTTCAGTACCAGCAGGGTGCGATATTTAATTTCCAGCGAACAACTTTCTACCACCTGCCAAACAATACTACATTACGAATATTGTTTAGCAACAACAAACGATGACACGACAAAAAAAAGATGACACAATAGGTGCACGGAGGCCATTTTTACAAACATCTAGCTTGTTGGCTTTAAATAAAATATCACACCCTGGTGGCAGAGCAAGTTACTGCAACTTCAGCTGCGGGAGCATTTCACATCTAGGACAGGCAGAATTCCAGCAGTGGAGCGGCGGCTTTATTGCACACTTTGCTGTGATATGTGAGTTGGCATTGATGCAGTCAGTCAGCTTTGGGGGTTCAGCAGCTGTAAAACATCCAGCATTTAAATGTTATCGCTGTTTTTGATGGTCATTCCTTTACAGCCTACTACTTAGTATGTAATACGGACACAACAGCTGATATATCACCACAGAGTTTGATATATTTGACCTTTGACCTACCTTTGGCCCGGTTCCGGATCACATCACTTAACCTCCCCGTTAACTTGCATCCCTTTCCCGACTCCCTGAAAGCTACACTGTGATCAGTTGACGTAAATCACAGCTCAGCTGTCACAAAGCAGAGAAGCACCGATTTACGTGATTTACGACTCTGTGAAACAGGAACACAGAAGCGCTCGAGCAGATGGCTGTGGGACCAGTGAGGGAGCATGAGGGAGACACAGTGGAGCCCCACGCTGAGGTACAACTCTGCTTATGGCCACACCTAGAAAACACACATCGCACACATGCAGAAGCACTTAAGACAGACACACATCGTATAGCTATTACAGAGTGACGTTGGGGCTGCATAATGAGCTTTAAAACATATAAACAGAGCCATTAACTTTTACATTTGGGCATGTAATTTAGGTTTTACTCTGTGTCCTGTTTCTGAATTGTTTTCATGTATGTGCGTTTCTTTGTGTGGTCCCGTGCCTGTGCGCAACTCCCAAAAGACACCACAAAACCACAAACAGTAGTGTAGATGCACCCAGTGCTGTACTCCCACCAGCTAAAAGAGACCCATTCAGGTTTGATTGATTTACGTCACAGTGCACTCACAGCTCCTGTTTCTTCACAGCCAGAAGAAGCTGCTGCTAATGGTGACGCTCATACTTCAAAGTTTGTCCACCACATCATAAAGCTGAAGGTGAGAGAGGCGCTGGACGACCCGTGGTCATCACAAAACACACAGAGTTGCAGTCAGTAACAGGTAGAAAGTGCAGTAATGAGGGAGGTGTATACGCAGTAAAAAAAAAAAAGAAAAAGAAGAAGCCAATGGGGTATGTCAAAGAAAGACAGATCGGGAGCACACAGGAGCGCTCAAGTTTGACAGGAAGCGAAGACGGAGAGAAGAGACAGAGGGTTTTGAAAAAAATGAAGGTGAAGTAAACAAAACAAAAGTTCCAGTGGGAGCTAAAGGCTCAGTTTACAGAAATAATAAATAAAAAAAAAGGAATGGATTTTTACTCCTTGTGGGGTCTATGTTCTAGCTTGCAGAAAGCAGACACAAAGTTTTTCTAAGGTCATTGTCTGATCCTTTTGAGCACCAGCAGTGAAATTGCATTCAGTTGCACAATACTGGAGTGCAAGCAGAAATCTCACCATTAGGCATCTCACAAACGCAAACAAATAGAAGGAAGTTTCTACAAGAACAGTTAGCACATGGGTCAAGTGGGAACATGTTTTTCAGGAACATGTTTTGAGGATTTAGGTGAAGTTGGCCTTTAAAGAGTGTTGAAACACAGTGGGGAAGGAGGAAGGATAGGGGAACACAGCACTGCATGGAAAACTATACAACCACATTTGCTGAATCATTCATATGGTACAGGAGGCAAACACTGTAGCACATAAGCAGCTCATTAATATGGAGACACATGCCCTGAAAGATCTCTCTGGGAGCAAAAAGATCAGAAGTGTGAAGGATGCGAGGTGAAGCCGGGGCTGATTGATCTCTCTGGAGGAGGTGGTTGTTGTCAGTAATACTTGATTTCTCTAACTGGTACAGTACAGCTCCATTACTCAGCACATGCTATTGAAAGGGCTGTTGTAGCAGATGTGTGTATGGAGGTATAACTTTAGACATTTTGAATCATTAACGATGGTTTTTCTTCATTAGGAGGATGGAGGACTCGGCATCACTTTTGTCGAGGGCGACACGGAGACTGGAGTCGAGATCGAGAGTATATCTGAAGTTCAAGGACACACTGGCAAAGTATGTCGTGCATAATGAGCGCTTCTGTACTGTGGACATTTAGCTGCCTTTGCTAATCAAAGCTATTATGTGCTGTGAGCAGGAAGGTTGCATGAAACCAGGGGACAAGCTCTTAGCTGTTAACAGCGAATCCGTGCTAGGATACACTGTTGAAGAGGTAACACTGCGGTTAAACTGGAAATAAACTTTAATTTCGGGGCAGTTTTATTAAAGCCAAGGTGAGAGGTCTGACTGATATTCCTTTCTTTTAGGTCACTTCACTCCTGAGAAAAGCCAGAGGTCCAGTGAAGCTAACCTTCACTACAAATGAGACCCCCTCCTCTTTCTCCTCTGCCGAGGACACGAGCTGCTCAGATGGAGTCCTTGCTAGCGTACCCAGCATGCCTAGCATCTCCCCGACTACCCAGAGTCAGCCAGAGGCAGAAGCGGCCACTAGTAAGTTCACTTACATTACAAGAGTTGCTTTACTTGCTTTTAATTCACTAAAACTGGAAGCACCACTAATGGATTAACAGGTCTGCCGTGTCAGGTGAAAAGAATAGAGGATTTTCTTTCATCTCACACGCGCTGCTTCCTGTCTTAGATCTCAGTCGCTCATCCACCCCTTCCGCTCTGGCCTCCGACCCGGTGACCTGTCCTATCATCCCCGGCTGTGAAACCACCATCGACATCTCCAAAGGCCGCACAGGCCTGGGCCTCAGCATCGTGGGAGGCTGCGACACCCTGCTGGTAGGAAACAAAAAAAAAGGAATAGCGGTCATCTAATGAGGCGAATATCCTCAGGTATTAAGAGCTAGTCTCCTCGATGGCCTTAGATTTAATACATGGAAAAAATAATAATAACAAACAGCAAATTTGCAATTATTTTGAAGTTGCGTGCCTGAACTGTGCATTCCCAGCCACAATGCCACCCACTTGGATTCTTTGGTGGTAGTATAACTCAGGTTCTGAATAGCCATGGCAGCTCAGGAATGTAGGAAATGATGTTGTCACAGCCTTGCTCCTCCGCCTCCTCCTCCTCTCCTTGTTGCCCCTGCCATCCTCCTCTCAGCCCATCTATTCTGCCTGCTCAGCCAGGCTTGGGGGAGCAGCTCTTTGTCTGGCCTCGGCCGCAGCGGACAATATCCAGCCCTGGAATGCAGCCTCTGGACCTCGAACGACACTTGCACTGGAGCACAGGAACACACACATTCACAAAAATAGGGATCTAAATTTATCTGTTTGCCAACAAACACACGCACTAAAAAAATTGTGTGTGTGTACACATACTTTAAAAAATCAACAAATACAGTTTTCCACTCCCATCTGTCTTTTAGCTGTTTAATATCCTCCAAATAAATGCTGAATGCTTCCCTTTCACCCCCCCCCCCCCCCCCCTCTTTTTTCCCCCCCCTTTTTTTTTTGGGGGCC
>VUQJ01006096.1:13647-28113 GCA_015108635.1 Andinoacara biseriatus
TCAACAGAGCACAGCACACACTAGTACAAAGCAGTCTGTGTGTAGGTCATAGCTGTATAGAAGCATGACTCTGTGAATCTACTGTATTACTTGAGCCAACGGAAAATCATTTGTCACGCAAACAACATTCACACATACTTAAGTGTATGTGTGAATGTTGTAAAATACTAAAGTCTAACACTACAAACCCCTCCACTACTATTTTAGCACACTACTTTCTTTGTCCACTGCCATCCACAACACAAGTATTTGCTGCGGGTGATGAGTGTGTCTTTTGCTGTAAGGGATATGTGAATAATGTGTGTTGTGATGTGAATCCTGAGCCTGTTTCATATTAGTGAATTAAACAAAATTGCTACTTCCACTGTGGTGTTGGCTTCTTCTGTACCTTTTGTGCGACTCTTCAGATGACATTTCTGGGTGCACAGGAGGCCAAATCTCTTCAAGGTATTTAAAGGATAAATTCAGCTGACTTTAAATGATCTCCTGACTTTTATTTAGCACAACCAGCTGTCCATTTTTCTCCTGACATTTCTTCTGGCTTCATTATCAGGTCAAAGTTTACATTTTTATATTAATGCCAGAGCCCATCTAACTGAGTAACCACAGTCACGGTTAAATAAATTACACCCTCAGTCAGTTCTAATGTTTTACATATCAGGACCCTTACCAGGTCCTGAAATAAGGTCAATACAACTAAACCTCAACTTTTTGGTCCATCCAAAGGTCTTCTGGTTTCTTCAGCTGTAAATATGCAAGCATAAGCTGTGCTGCCACAATCTTTGTACAAAGAAGAGGCTTTCACCTGACAGCCCTTCCAAAAACTTCATTCTTGTTCAGTTGTCTTCTAATTGTACTGTCAGAAACGTTAAAATGTAACAAGCTGACTGAGGCCTGTGGAGTGAGCATTGCACAATCTGACCTTGGGGTGAATTTGCTGAGATATCCGCAACTGGAAAGATCGGCGGCTGTTCTGAATGTTTTCCACTTGTGAACAAACTTTCTCACAAAAGAATGACAGACTTCAGATTGTTTGAAAATGACCATATAGCCCTTCCAGACTGATGGGCATTAACAATAGCTTAGTTTGATAAACAATGACAGTGTAATGTGTCGTGTTCTGAAGTTCATCTGAGTTTGAATTAACTAGTTTTAAGACCTGCTAAGGACCAGATTATTCCTGATATACGTATAAAAATTGTGCACCAGTGAAAAGTAAGCAAGATATATCAGAGTCACAGATTGTCCTTTTCACTACAGATGTTGTTCCCATTTACTGCAGCTAGGTAGAACCTTTTCTCCTATTTAAATTATTCAGCTGTGATTGAATCTGGATTCTGGCAAATGAGCAGAACATCCCGGTCCTTCTGAAGGCTCTGACACACAAAGCCTGTCTCTCAAATGTCTTTAAGTGTGACATTAAGCAAAAAAAAAATGTTTACTGAAGAAAGACTAAACTTTGTACAAAAGTTCACATTAGTGTTATCCTTAGGCTCTGCCCCCCCCCCTCCTTTTTGGCCATTTTGTTAATTATCTTTGGGTGCTTTTGATTGTGTTTCCGTAATAAGACCACATCTTAAACCAAGATTTAAGGTGTGCACAAAAAAGCCTTTCAGTGTCACATCTCTTCACTTGACTGATCCTGTTCTTTAAGCTCATCACGGCAGGGAAGGCTCAGATGTTCCTGTTAACACTGAAGGGATTGTTCTCCCTTTAAACTGATGCATTCTAAATTGTTTTGGAGTTCTCAGCTGTAGAAATGCATCCCCTCTGATGAATATAATGGCTGTGTTGCACAAATATGCTACAGCATGAAACTGAGCAGCAGTGTCGTTTTCAGAAATGGATTTTATTAAACCATTCTTTACATATTTTTTCCTCCTCAGAGGAAAATAGCACTCCTATTTGATTTCATCAAGTATAGTTTCACTTTTTTATGTTTTTCTTCTTAGCCTTTCTACGTTAATATTTTAGCATGAGCTTAAAGCCAAATCAAAGCCCCTTTTTGTGTGTGTGTGTGTC
The DNA here is from genome assembly GCA_015108635.1 of Andinoacara biseriatus. NCBI lineage: Eukaryota > Metazoa > Chordata > Actinopteri > Cichliformes > Cichlidae > Andinoacara > Andinoacara biseriatus. Next base: position 15,670 of record VUQJ01006096.1, read on the forward strand.
ATGTAGGACAAATCATCTTAATGACTTGTGCTTGTGGGGTTCAAGAATTTTCTTGAATTTTTGCTCAAATTAATGATCAAAGAAGAAAGAAATTCTTCACATCTCAGTCTCACACCACAGAAGTGAAGTATATTCTAGAGTGCCCAATTTTTTTACATTTTGCTTTTTCAATTATTTTTCTTTAGATTGTTTTTAGGTCTGAATGAAAAGTAAAGTTAGTCTGACTTGCTATATCATTTCCCCTGAAACAGTGAAGAATTACTTTGCAATACATCAGTATTATTTTTGTGCTGTTTATTGAAATGTGCTGCACATAATTAATGTTACCTGTAAACCTGCCTGAACATCGTTACTCTGAGAATCCAATTAAAGTTTATTTGCCATTTTTCTTGTGTGTGAACAACAAGTCATAAATTCCTTTTCCAAACTGACCGTCACCCAGTCAGCTCCATATGTTTTTAGACAATGATACTTTTTTTTTTATTATGCCTCTGTACTCCCCCCACAGATGATTTCCAATCTACTGTAACAAGCGAGATGTGCAGACTTTTAAGCTTTAATTCAAGGGATTTAACTAAAGTATTTAGTTTAGGAATTACAGCCAGTTTTATACATACTCCCACATTATTAGTCGCTCAAAACTAATTGGACCATTGACTGATAAACAGTTTTATGACCAGGTGAGACCTGTTCCCTTATTTTTCCTCAACAAATTACAAATTTACTGGAACTCTCAGTGTGAGGTCCAAAGAGATGTTGACATATTCAATGAAGACCTGCACAGATCACCTCTTTATGTCTCTTATAGTTATTTTGCATCCTCCATCAGTCCCAGTTTTATACATTCACTCTTTTCCGTTTGTTCACACCTGGCAGAGGTTCTTCTCCAGATGTTTTCTTTATGCAGATCTGCGCTGTGACTCGCCACAGCCTGAGTCTTCTTTGTTGTTTGTGTTTAATAGCAGCTGTTAAAGTCAGATGCCCTGAAAAAGAGCTGTCTGATATTTTCTGCAGATGTGACAAAACACTAATATGGCCGGATGCAGATGACTTCCATTTCATGTGGACAAGAGACAGACGGGAATGTTTCCGTTAATGTATGACATCATTAATTGTGACATCTTAGTGTATTCATGATCACCAGATACTAGGTTTACAGAACAGTAGACAGTGGATAGAGATATTTACATAACAGAAATGACCTGAAGTTTAGCTTCTGGCTCAGGTGGTAGATGTGAAAGGTCCACTAACCTTACGCAGGTTTGACTGTTGCTTGAGAAGCTTAAAATTCAGTTCCCCTGTCATTGGTGTGTAAACTTGTGTGTGAGTGAGGATAAAACACACACACACACACTTTAAAATAATTTGTAGAACTGTCAATGTTAAATTTGCTGTGTTTATGTAAACAGACCATTTTTACCTTAGCAAAATTTCAGCCAGCCTATTCTCAGATCTCATCACTGAGCCTGATTTAGTCACAACATCAGTGCATTGGCTCTTTAAAGAAATAGTTCAACATTATTAAAATTAAAAAAAAAGAGGCTTATGGGATCAGTAACTTCATGGGGTTTCTGCTGGTTGCTTAGCAACCAATCAGTCATGATATAGACATACAGTAGCACAGTCTGCTAAAAATATGTGTGTGTGTGTGCGTGCGTGTGTGTGCATGCGTGCGCGCACGGATGAGCGGAAAAGAGCAATATAAATAATCTGAGTATTCTAAACTCAGGCAGAGACACATTAAAAGGGGGCGTGGCACCCAGTGAATCCTGAGTTGAAATCTTGGCAAAACGCTCACTGCAAAGGTGGCTGCAGAAATTTGACTTCCAGGTATCAATAAATTAATAATAATAAAACCATATTTTGGGTGCAGCCTGGACAGCTTTCCAGTTTGTTGCAAATACATAGAGACAGACTCACATTCACACCTACGGGGTAATTTAGAATCACCAGTTAACCTAACCCCACTAACTGCATGTCTTTGGACTATGGGAGGAAGCCACACAGACATGAGGAGGACATGCAAGCTCTGCACAGAAAGGCCCCAGCCAGATGGGTGAGGCAACAGTGAGGCAACAGTGCTAACCACTGCACCACAATGCTGCCCAGTAAATTTTGTAAACTTTTTGTTTTTTATCAAATGTGGCTTGTGATCCCACATATATGTTTTGTTGACCTTTGACCAAAGTTAGTTTAAATAATGCTTCAAAAATAATTACCCGTGCGTGTGAAAAAAATGCCAAGCGGTGAGACTAGAGGGGTTTTGTCAGCTGTGCCTTCATATTTTTCACACAGACTTGAGAGAAGCATTGCTCATCTCATCTAATGCTCAGTCAGGAAGGAAAGAGGCATGTTTGGCATCATGGGTCAGAACGCACCGACCATCCAGCTCATTTTCATCTGAAATTTTGGGAATGCATCTTGCACTGTTGCGATGCTATCGCTTTGACAAAATCTGTCCACACACACACGCACACACACACACAGTGTAATCACCTGCCAAAGTACTAAAAACCACCACTGTGGTAGAAAGAAGCTCCTGCTTCTTTTTGTAACTGGATGTTTGAAAAAGAAAACTAAATAATGATAATATTAATCACATACTGTGCAGAGAGAGCAGCAAATTTGGCAGAACGCAGTAAAGTGAAAAACACATGTTCACACAGATGTTAGCATCATACCACCAGAAAAAGGAGTGAATAACCAGAAGGAATTAGCTGCTAGCTTATACAGCTCACTGTCTGCACCACCTGTGAAGCAAACTCACATCTTCGAAATGACCAATAGGAATGGAGGATTTTTCTTTTTGACTAATGGGGAAACTGGCATTTTGCTGTATTTGTTGTTTCTCTGAAGTACTTTTTCTTAAGTTAAACTGAACCACAGCCTATGTGTATCCTTTGCTTAGATCCTTTTAGATATGCCAGTGCACACTCTGCCAGTGACTCCGCCACTGCACCCCCATCTATGACACTGACCTTACATGTAGGCTCAATTGGTGGTAAATGCCAGTTTGATGAATCGGGTTAATGATACCATCTGGCACCATTTAATTAAAACTGCATTATGTGAGCATTATCCCTCTTTTTCTCTCACTTTTAAGCTCATTATTATTCTCTTTAAATGTCTTGCCCTTTAAGTGCCGATTTAGTGGGATTTAGTTGTGTCATCTGGCTTCCAGTTTCTCACATCAGTGCATGTTAATTCATTTGATTTTTAAGTATTAGTCTCTATAGGGCATTCTGATGCCACTCGAGTTGCAGGTAACGAGCTCAAGACAAAGAAGTTTACTTTATCTTGAAACACAGCTGGAAACACGGCAACTTTGCCTTTAAACTTCAGTAACTTATAGCGAGTAGCCAGCAGAGGGCGCTAAGACATTATTTCAGTGATGCGTCTCGAGGATTTAACCCAGAATTTAACCCAGTAATTAATTATGTAATAGATTAACTGCTACTAGTAGTAGTACAAAAGGAAGCCTCTCTTTATTATTGATGCTTTAAAAACCGAACATGATGTTCCACTCGCAGACGCCTCACTGGACTTAATGTTAATACCAACAGCTGCAGTGACAAGAGGCGGAAGCTTGATCATTCTGAGCATCATGAGAATTAGTCCTTCACAGTTTATCCGATCACCACCAGCAAACAGCCTGAAAATGTCTCAAATGAGATATCACTGCAGTCCAAACTAATTGCCAGGCGCGCAGTACTGGCTGACTGAGCCCTTGTTGTAGGAATAGGCTCACCGGGCTTTTGCGGGAAAAGCTCCAAGGGTGATGAAAACGGACGTGCGAATCCGAGCTGTTTGATCAGCAGCATGAGCCAATGACACCCGAAAGGTGTCTTTTATGTGGAGAAAAAACAGCCCAGGGCTCACGGGCCAGGGGAGCCACTTAATGATGAAATAAGAAATGAAAAGTAAGTGGATATATTGGGAGGGGTGCTGCAGTACAAGTACTCAGATGGTTTTCCCCAACTAAAAACAGCAAGTGCACTAAACTACTAAATCATGCATTCAACAAGTAGAAAAGGTAAGTGTGCAGCTAAAAGTAAGCCTCAATTATTCATACTTTCATCTGGCATTGGATAATATTTAACAGAACTTATATGCATGTGTAATCTTACTCTCAAAGAGGCAGGCCTGTTGTGTAGCCTACACCGCTTGAGTAAATGTGATATCTGCTATTTCAGATGGAACTAGCAGCTGATTCCATCTTTATTTCCGCCGACTTTGTCCCTGCGGTAAATCCACCTTCAGTTTCCAAGCGTTTCTAATGTTCATGTCCTGAGGGGAGGACCAACTTATTCGCTTGGCCTTCCTCCCGGCTCTGGGTTGCATCATGCTTGGGAACTTCTCTCCAATGAGGGGCTTGCTTTGTGCTTTATGGACACACACACACACACACAGACAGAGAGAGAGAGAGAGAGAGAGAGAGAGAGAGGCGGTGTGCAAGCGTTGCCACCAACAGGACGGGATTCAAAAAAAAAGAAAAAAAAGATACAAAATAGCCACAGCCAGCAGGCAACATCACCTGCAGAGCGAAACAACGCTGGATTTCCTGAGTGGGGCTTCGAAAACAGACACCCTTCGTGTTTTTTGTTTTGTTTTGTTCTGTATCAGAAGCATATTACATGTAGAAGAATTCTCTCAAGTGTTTTTTCGGTGTTTTGTCTCAGGAAAAGAGGCGCGCAGTTTTGTCCTTCTTGAGGACGGGACCTTTTGAAGCTCGCAGCAGCAACAATGGACCGCGTTTCCGCTGGGAATTCACTCCCGGATCCGTGCGGTGCACACGCACGGGGACTGTAGCGTTACCAGCCCAGTTTGCGTAGCGGTTGAGCAGTGTTTTACTGTGCCGACGAGGTCGGCACTGGGAGCCCGCGATGCCCGCGAGGAACAGGTACAACCTGGTGGATGATGTGGCGGACTCGAGGGTGCCGCTCCACAACGAGGAGGCTTACCAGCATGGGATATATTTCCAAGCCAAGGTGAAGTCAGGAGAGATCTCGAACCTCTTTGACGTATAGACTTGCAGAGTTGCATTAGCCTGTTTTGTGTTGTTGGAGCGGCAGGTGCACACTGGACCCCCTTCAGCTGGGTTGAAGTTTGAACGCATGGTAGCTTCGCCTGCATGTCCTTCACCTCATACTTGTGGTTTATTAGTGAGTGAATATATTTAAACTATAAAATATTAAAGACAGAGCTCATAGCTGATGTGAGTCAATCTTATAAAAGCCGATACAGACAGATGATCATTTTCCTGAAGCTCAGAAGTGAACAGAGTGCATTTTAGGCTTTTCTCAACTTATTGAATTATTAAGATGATTGAGAAGAAGCTAGACAGTACTCAGTTTTAGTGATTCCTTTTATAGTGGAGCTGCAGCTCATGATTATTTTCATTATTGATTGCATTTTAGAATATTTCCCATATTAGTAAAAATTTCCTAGATTTGGAAATGATATTAGATTTTGCTGTTTTTGTCAAGACTTCAAGAGTGTAAGTCATATGCACATGCTTCTTTAACTGTATTTTGGGCTGTTTGTTGCTCTGTTTGAATAGGAAACTGAAAGGGTTAAAAGGAGGGAGTGTTACTGGTCCAAAGTTCATTCCCAAGGGTGCTGGTATCTTGTATCTCACTGGGCCTGCTTAGGAGCAGGGTGATGTCACTGTTTCTTTATTTCACTGAATGCCAAATAGATCCACAGCCCAAGCCTAATATTTAATGTAGATATACGACACTGTTCAATAAGATAAAATCAGCAGAATACTAAAGAGGAGCAGCCATCCATGTATTATCCTAGAAAAAAAAAAACATCAGTGGATTTCAAAATTCAAACACCCTGAGCTGCCAAATATATACAAGAAAACGAGTCAAAAATTAAAAAGTGGAAACTCATATTTACCAAGTAAACAGTAAATTAAAGTCAGTGTTTCTAAAGCCCTCTGACAGAATACTGTAAAAATAATAGAGACATCAAAGGCGTCATTGTCCCCAGAGCCCCTTAATTACACAGCCATGAATTCAAATGTATGCAGGCCACAAAGAGCTTATTAATACAGCATAGCTTTGTTTTTTCTAGCACATATTAAACACATTTTGTCCTAAACAGAGACACTCTAGTTGATAATTTCCATGTTAGTTGATCTCTTCAGTAGGAAAACCTGCTCTAGCTGCTGATGCCCCGATGTGAGCAGTATGACATGTTTCAGGCTCGATGCATAGCAGTTTTTTTTTTTTTCTTTTTTGCCTTTATAGAAGTTAATTGTCTAAGTGAGCTGTAATTTTACCACCGTTTGATCACGGTCCCCCACTGTTACTTGTCTTCGGGAGCCACTGTTTATCTAGCTGCTCTTTCAAGGATCAAAATGGAAATATAAGCTGCATATTTAATCTTTTGAAGGCAGAATGGCTTGGGACTAAAAGTACAAGGGATTGGATGGGTGATATTACTGAGTTTGTGGCTGAGGAATATTATTGTGCATCTGTTTTCCATGGGATAATACCAACTCTGAAGCTTTTAATATGTGTGTGTGTGTGTTTATTTCAGTACGTGGGTAGTCTTGACGTGGCCAGGCCCAACAGTCGGATGGAGATTGTGGCAGCTATGAGGAGAATCAGGGTAAGATCCAAAAACAATGCCTGGAAGCAAACACACAAACACACTCACACACTCATCTTAAGTGTTGTGGTGAGTGCTCCACGATGGAGGACAGAAATTACCTTTACAATAACACAAGAATCGCAAGCACAGTAAAAAGAGCGTGCTGCTGTCAGAAGGCATTTGTATCAAGGAGGTAGTGACGCATGTACTGCCTGGACAACGTGCCACGGCTTCTGACGTGGGAAAACAATGCAAGGATGAATTTCGTGGAAAGAAAAAGTCAGAGGAGGGAGGTGGACTGTGTGGCTTTCTTTGCTGTGTCTCTGTCCTTTGAAAAATGGGAGAGTTGAGGGGTGCAGTGTAACATGCATGTTGTGACAGTCTGTGGATTTTAATTACTGCAGATTTATTTTTTCTTAAATCAACCTTATAGTATAAGATCACAGTGGTGATGATCCCCCCCCCGCTATGAAATCATATCATTGTTACTATCATCTTTTATCTCCTTGCCCCAGAAGGCCAGCGGTTTCCCCAAGAAGGTGACACAAAGCCGAATCAGACAGCCAGGCTGGTTCTGCAGTCTAAGTGTGACTCACTAGGCTCGCTTGGTTCAGACATGACAAGGCTCTTAGCTTTGGCTGAGTGAAAATGCAGGAAAGATATGTGTGAGCTACTAAAAAGCCATAATGAGCGTTTACCCCCTGAAAAATGCACTAGATTTAAGGCAACTCATGAAAGCGTCTCCTTTTTTTCTTTTTACCCTTTTGAAGAATTTAAGACACTTATTTTGTTTTTGCTCCTGCAGTGTGTAATTCAAAATTAGTTGGTCACTCTAGTGTTGCTTTAAGTGCCTGTGTCTTGAAATTGTTGACATGAACGCAACCCTGCTATTGGAAAGAGCAGGGTTGCTCTATAGACCTACAAAGGAAGGTCTACAGAGAAGAGACAAAGCTGTTTGGGGCTGAGTGTAAAGATAACACCTCTAATTTCCTGCAATTCCTGCAAACTGCTAAATCAATAAAGTTGGAGAGTAAACATGATCATAAGGGTGATACAGCACAGGCTGGGACAGAGCATAAAATTGGAGCAGGTACAGGCAAGCAGGGAAGATGCTGTTGGTTTGCTACAGGAAAAATATTTCTCTCACAAGACAGTGAGATCTATTTGCCATGTATTAATGATGTTCGAAATGCACATGATGCATCATTAAAGCGTATTCATGTCTAAGTGTTTGCTCACATTTGGATGCATACATGTTGGGATTGTGCATATCTGTATATTAAGTTCCCTTCAGAGCCAAAGAGAGCTATGAAAGTATAATGGCAGAATAAGTCTATTAAAGCTGCAACTATCAGTTTATTGTAAAGCGTATAGAAAATATAATAATGGATATATAATAGGTAATGATTAAAGCTCTGATTTGTATACTTCAGTCTTCTGATGAATGTAAATGAAAGAGTCTGGCTTTCATATGATGGCATAATCTATAAAAAAATATTTAGATTTCCTTTTAATGCGTTCACACCTATTGCCAATTTAGAACCACATGCATCAACGTGAATGTCTTTGCATGTTCTTACTGTGCCCACCCAGGCACAGTGAGCACATGCAAACTCCACACGGAGAGCCCCCAGCTGAACCCAGGACCCTCATGCTGTGAGGTGACGGTCCTTTTTCACATTGCCGTCTTATTTATCTGATTATTACTAATTTGGTCTTATTTCAGTTCATCGCACTAGGACAAACTACAGTGTATACAGCTGTCATTTATAGTTGCACTAGTTTCTCTATTCTCCTCAGCTGATTGTTTCACCATGTGCTTTGCTCACTGTTTAAACCCCTCCCATTCATACACAGAGCAGAGCCCAGCAGAGAAATTGCTTAAGGTAATTAAGTTGAAGACAACTCATTAATGTAGTCTATATGGAATAAAATCATGCAAGTGTCAGTCTGTCGTGAATGATATGGAATGACTATGCATATGATATGACTGACCTATGTATCAGTTGAATGCTAACCGCGCTGGATCAGGGGAATGGAGCAATAGCAGAGGGGGGAAAAGGGGAAAATGCATCATCAGAGATCAAAAATACAGTATGAAAAGTACAGACAGTAGCTGCAATGGACACCATTCAGTTTCACTTCAGCTCTTTTGCGTTTTAGAACTTCGTTCTAACACATATTAGGGCCGGGACTCGATTAAAATTTTTAATCGAGTTAATTACAGGGTCTTTAATTAATTAATCAATCACAATTAATCGCAAACAAATTATCAACAAATTAAACGCTTTCAATTAAAAAATTCTTTTTAGCTACTAAAATTTTGAAAGACTAGACGTATATGTTTAACAACAAACATGTTTATTTACTTTTTGAAATGTTTTTTTTTTAATTGTTATTAAGCCAACAGATTGTGCAAAGTGCTGTTATAGTTATTCAGATTTCAAGTATTCCAGGAACCCCTGATTGTTTAACTTATTTGAAAAATAAAAAAATAAATGTAAACAGCACACTAGACAATAATGACAACAGCATTAAATTTTAGTTATTAACCCCATGTCTCTGAACATGTGGGAGGAAACCCACACAGACACAGGGAGAACATGCAAACTCCACAGAGAGAGGCCCAGGCCAAGGTGGAATTGAACCCAGGCCTTTCAGATGTTATTATAACTGTAAAGCAGCAGTGCTAACCATAGTGCTATTCACTGCGCCACCGTGCTATGGGAGTTTTAACCGGGTACTCCGGTTTCCTCCCACATTTGTAGCTTCAACTGCTGTATACAACAGTAGTCTTTTCAAAAGTCCCATCAGAACGTTTTTAAAGCTAAAGTTGTCCCTCAGTGGATCAAGAGAAGCGGCTTCATCGCACATCGTTGTTGTTTGCGGATGCGTTGCTGTCGCTTGTGCATCAGATTTACAGGCGTGCCAGAACACGCGAACACAAAGGTTCCGGCTCAGAAATTTTAAAAAATGTGATTAATTGCGTTAAAACTTTTAACGCATTAAAATCTTTGTAATTAGTTAATCGAAATTAACGCGTTAAAGTCCCGGCCCTAATACATTACAACAAAAAAGTTGCAGAGTGCCCTCTAGTGGGCAAACTGTGCAACAGTAACAAAGTGTTTCTTCCATTTCTTCTTGACTTTAAATTTGAAATAATACCTGTTATAAATGCCAATACAGATATATCAGTACATAGCTAATATTAGCCAATATCACAGTTGCGCTCTAATCTCAATAGTATAGGCACCAAGTTGTGTCTGGTGCAGATGGTTCGCTACTGAGTAGACCTGCTAGAGAGAGCAATAGAAAATTTTGATCGAGCTTATTCTCACTTTGTTTCCCTTGTGTCTTGTGGATTTTGTCCACACAGACCAAGCAGCACCCTCAAAGGTTAAAGCCAGCACGGTAGTGCCAGATACTCCAGGAGTTCATGTTTTAGGATTTTTTTCCAAGTGAAATGTAATTAGCTTTGTATGGATGTATTTTGATTTGCCTCCATGATTTTCACTTCATCTTTTTTACAAAAGCAAAAAGCCTTGTCTTTAATTTAGTGTGCAACCCTTTGGCTGAGGCACTGAGCAGAGAGCAGAGTGATTAAAGAGAGTGAGGAATGAACTGATGGCAGCGGGAGAAAGACTTGGGAAGGAAGTCCTGGAAGCGAGCGGGGTTGTGCGGTAGCTGGCAGAGCCGTAGTCGTTTCATATCCCTGGACTAATCTCTTTAGTCTCAGTGGATGTGAGAAGGCAGGCGCAAACATGAGAGGCGCGAGAGAAAGGGCAGATAACACAGACCATCATCTCTGAATAAACAGCGAATCTGGGTTTGACAGAACGGAGGAGTCATGCTAGGATTTTACAAACTCACACACCTGCCATTCCCACAGAGAGAAAGTGAATAGACACAATTTTGTATCCTGTGGATCTTTTCAGAGTTGTTTTTTTGTTAGATGTTCTCCCATTATGGCTGACTGGTCATACTGTGTTGGTTTTCTCAGAATTGTTATCATTCATTGTGACCAGTGACATAGAAAGTGTGCATGTTTGTGTGTGTGTGTGTGTGTGTGTGTGTGAGGTTGAGTGCTCTATAATAGTAAGACCTCTTGTGTTCTAACAACCTCCACAATCGATTAACGAGACAGAATAACAAAGGCTGGTGTTGCTGCATCCACACAGAAAGATTCGCTGTCTTCCACGGCTCACTGCCTCAGAAAAGGGCGTGTGTATGTAATGGAATTTCTTTGGGAGACAAACGTGCTATTTACAGGAGGCCGCAGTCTCTCTACAAAGGGAAACAAGTTTAAAGGCTATTCTCTCTCATTTCCAACCCTCCACCAGCCTTTCCCCCCACCCTACCCCTCCACTGCTGTTTTCTTTCCATACCCTCACTCTTCTCCTACCAAAATAGACTGCCTCGATTTAGCCCATCTCTGGCTATCTACTCAGTGCTGACAGGAATAGATTTTAGGCTGAGGGCAGGCTATGCATGCTTCTCTTTGAATTTTGATCGGCTCTAATGGGATTTTAAGCCTCCCTCACGTGTCCATCAGGATGCAGCTTCCTTTCCCAGACCGTCACGAGTCAGGTTTCCACATCTTTCTTTCTTTCTGCATTTGTCCTTGTGTCTGTCTGGATCATCTCACGAGAAGAGCCCTGTCTGCCATCCGAGAAGGAAAGATACTTTTTTTTTTTTTGGTTCCTGCTGTTTTAGTTTGGCTTCGCTGAATCTGTTAGTCTTCTGAGAGCTTGCTGAACCGTCATGATTATTTCAGATGCAGATATTTGGCTGTCGAGGGGAATGGACCTGTCAGGGGGTGCAGTAGCTTAGTTTCACTTTGTCAACTTTTGTTTATCATGCCTATTTTATGTTCAGACTGAACTCCAAGTAGAAACACTTTTTTTAAAGAAATGACAGCTACCTATTGGTGAATAAATAAATATTGGCATACAAAATATTGGCATTACTTCTTCCAGTTTCTCCCAGCAGCCCAGGGTTTTGTCAGCAAATATCAAGCTGCAACTTCTGGGGTTCACAAAAGGAAGTACCAGCAACTGCAGCACCTTGAGACACCATTTGAGGCTGGCTTCAAACATGAGTCAAACCCATAGAAACCCCTGTTTTATCCCATGTTTACGGTCAGGTGCAAAAAGTTGGATGTCTATAGCTCATTTACATTTTTATAAGAACTGTATGTGCTTAAGGCTGAAATTCAGGGGTATGGCCACTAACTGGGAGCTGTAGCTGGCAGCTGTCTTGCATCGTTCCCTCTAGGTGCATTTCACTTGGCCTTGGGGGCGCTCCTGACTGAATATATAATCCAGCAGTTGCATAAACGTGATTGCAGCCATCATACTCGATATTCAGCAACCTATAGAGTATAGAAAATAATCATTTGCCTTTTGTAAGCCAGTCTATTCCGGAAAGAATAAGGTTGGCTGGACCTGAGTCTGGGCATTCTTGTGCCTTGCCGCCCTGCTGCTTCCTGGTGGTCGCTCCTGCGTCCTCCACCGCCCCCCCCAGGGTGTGGGTGCCTTGGGGTTCCTGAGCCGGACTGGATGTTCTGGTGTGGGTGTCAGTCTGCTCTTCTGGTGGTTGTGGGCCGGGGTGGCTTGGGCTTCTTCGGCGTGGGGGGTGGGCTCTGCGGTGTGTCGGGCGGTTCTTGGACACCTGGGGCCCTGACGCCGGCCTGCACGGGGGGCTGGCCTCTGGCTGGGCTGGTTTCCTGTTGCCCCGGATTCCCGGGGCCCTTGCTCCTCGACTGGGGGGGCTCCGTCCGGGGCCGCCCGCTCCCCTCTGCTGCGGTGGGTGTGCCGATGGTGCTGGAATGTGCACCCACGG
>VUQJ01006115.1:5285-15714 GCA_015108635.1 Andinoacara biseriatus
GCCTCTGTAATGCACCAGTGCTTTGAAGAGAACAAATATAGCCATAATATATATTCACAAAGGGTGAGGAGGAGGAAAAAAAGAAAATCAATGCAGTTCCAGAGGAATAGTAAGACTACTCTTGAAGAACAAAGACACAACATACATTTGCTCTTGATATTATTTTGAATTTTGACAGACACCCTTTAGTTTGATGTTTGCAGGCTCTGATGTCCTGGTCTCCATGCCAACATGCACTTTTAATGCTATTACACAGAGTTAGCAGGTATATGTTACTCGGGTATTAGCTCTAATCAAAAAAACATGTCTCTGTTTCAGAAAGAAGTGCAAGATGCTGTATGCATAATAAATTACATTTACAGACAAACTCAAAAAAAGGACATAAAATCAGATCTACCACTCTCTCTTAGTAAAGAGGCTAGGAGGTGGTCTACAAGAAGTAACGGAAATATGAGAGGGCAGAACAGAGCACCACTATGGTCTATAAATCTATACTATGGGGCAAATAATTATTTGAACCCCAACTGAATTAGTAAGTTCCCTCACAAAGAAATTAACCGAAATGAATTTATAAGGTAGCTTTATTGTAATGGAGTTGTCACCTTCTCAGCAAGTTTTTTACTGGTGCTCTTGTAGCCCATTCCAGCCGTGTGTACAATCTTGTCCATGAGGTCGGTTGACAGCTCTTTGGTCTTTCCAGCGGTGGTGGAGAGGTCGGAATGGAAGAAACTGATTATGTGGATAAGTGTGCTTTACAGTACATACATTAGTTGAGATCAGGAGTATCTAACTGAATGATCAATTGATTGAGCGCCAGTCTGTTTGCAACATGAGCACACAGTCAATCTGTGGGAGCCAGAAACTCCCAGAAGCCAGAGGGCAGCTGGGTTGTAGGGGATCAAATCCCTATTGCATACGCAAACTCAGTAAGAAATTAATTATTTCCCACACTAAAAATAATCAACTCAATGGGCTTTGATTACTGATTCAGCTATGGCAGTAAAACTCATCCATACTGGATTCAGGATTAGTGGTCTGGGCTGGATTGGATCAATTCTAATAATTTTAATTTTCCTCTCACTGAATGGTTAACATCAATTACATTTCAGTTCAATTAAATGATATTTATATAGCACCAAATCACAGCAGTCACCTCAAGGCTCTTTATATTGTAAGGTAAAGAGCATACAATAATACAGAGAAAACCCAACAATCAAAATAATCCCCTATGAGGAAGCATTTACCGACAGTGGGAAGGAAAAATTCCCTTTTAACAGAAAGAAACTTCCAGCAGAACCAATCAGGGAGTGGCAGCCATGACTGGTTGGGGCTAAGGGAGACAGGACAGAAGACATGCTGTGGCTGAGAGCCAGAGATTAATGATAACTAATGATTACATGAAGATATAGAGAATAAAAAGAGGTGAGTAAAGAACAAACACTCGGTGCATCATGGGATTCCCCCCTCACAGCACCAACTATAAGCTTGATCAAAGCAGAAAGTTTTAAGCCTATTTTTAACAGAAGCAAGGACCCACAAGTAAGTCAGCAGTCTGAGAGCAAAGTTCTTTATTGAGGTGATATGGTAGTATGAGGTCTTTAAAATATGATGGGGCCTGATTATTCAAGACCTTATATGCAACAAGAAGGATTTCTGGATTTAACAGGGAGCCAATGAAGAGAAGCCAATATGGGAGAAATATGCTCTCACTTGAGTGAGTACAATAACTTCAGTTTTATCTGAATTTAGAGGCAGGAAATTAGAGGTCATCCAGGCCTTTTGTCTTAAGACATTCCTGCAGTTTAACTAACTGGTGTAATTCATCTGGCTTCATGGATAGATAAAGCTAAGTATCAACTCCATAGCAATGAAAATGTATGCAATGGCTTTTAATAATACTGCCTAAGGGAAGCATGCACAGTGTCATTAGAATGGCAATACTATGTGCTGTAGTCTTTTCTTAGCTGTTCCCTTTAGGGAATACCACGGTGGATCATCTTCCTCCACATCACCCCATCCCTAGCATGATAGGCGTAGGAACCGGTGGGGGGGTTTAGGAACAGGGAGACAGTGGCAGGAGTCAATGACAGTCAGTCAATGCAGGGCTGTAAAGTGCAAAAGCACACTGTGTTGTCAGAGAGGCACACAGCTTGCCTATTAAATATGAGAGGTATCACTTTTATTTATTTTCATTTCATATATTTCATTTTTGTTAGCCAAACAAACAGTTTCAAACTGAATAGGCATATTTTAATAACTGTTTTTAATTTAAGGTTGCTATTAAAAAGTGAATAATGTATTTATTACATTATTTGTGAGGGTTAAATGTTGTTTAATTAAAGAACCAGTTATACTGCCAGACAACCTACATAAATGCATTTTTGACCAGTATTAAATGTTTTTGACCACTTAAACATATCAAACTTTGCACTTGTGTGTGCTACTAAATTATTTTTGTGCTACTGAAATATTCTGCGTGCTAGTACCAGTGCAGCCACCTGATAAAGTAAGCCCTCGAATGGCATGGTCATTTTTCTTAATAAAAGACTCAAGACATTTTGTATGTTTGTTTGTCCATGTCTTACAATTATAAAACATATACATATGTAAATTATACATGCAATAATATAGGTGTACACAACACTATTTTTCCAAGTAACATTTGAAAAAGAAGAAAGTAAAAGATCAAATAGCATTTTATTTTTATGCTTTGCTGAGAGTATCTATGGATCTGTCACGTTTATGATAAGTGTTGCCCCAGTAACATTTATCTATACACTGGTAACATTCATCTATGCAGTGATAACAATTATCTTTGCATTAGTAACAATTGTCTATGCACTGGTAACAATTATCAATGCAGTGGTAACAAATGCCAGTGAACATGCATTTTTTACCAGTATTAAATGTTTTTCGACAACTAAAACATATCAAAATTTGCCCTTGTCTGAGCTACTAAATTATTTTTGTGCTACTGAAATATTTAGCTTGCTGGTACCAGTGAAGCCACCAGATAAAGTAAGTACAGCCCTGGAATGACATTGTCATTATGCTTGATAAAAGATTCAAGCCATTTTGTTTGGTGGTTTGCCCATGTCTTACAATTATAAAGCGTATACATGTACATTATACATGCAATAATATTAGGTGTACACAACACTATTTTTCCAAGAAACATTTGGAAAAAAAGAAAGTAAAAGATCATTTTTTAATGCTTTGCTCAGAGCATTCACGCATCTGTCAGGTTTCCGATATGTCCCCCCCAATAGTAAATTCATTCCCACACCCTTGCCTACTATCCACTTCTGTCACACCAGCTCTCTGCATGTCTTCCTTCACTACATCCACAAACCTCCTCTGAGGGCTTCCTCTTTTCCTCCTGCCTGCCAGATCCATATTTATCATTGTTTTTCCAGTATATCCACTTTGTCTCTATACATCCAAACCATCTCAGCTTTGCCTCTCTAACTTTGTCTCCAAACCACTTACACTGAGCTGTCATTTTGGTTTCCATGTACTTTTTGGTCATTCATTTTTCTGTATTGAAAAATGATATTGAAAAATGAAAAAGGGATTGGTTATTCGGTTTTTGTTTTCAAAATGCACATTGAAAAACAAAAAATTGGTCATTTTTTAATTTTCATTTTAAACTTCAAATCCATACAATGTAAAACTAATTATATTTCTTTTACTCTATTTGAAATCAAAACAAATTCACAAAGAATGACCCATCTTTCTATTTTTCTCAAGCCGGAAGTATAACACCATCGTCAAGGAAATTCACGGAGCATATTTGATGCTTGCTATTGTCAGTGTACAGTTTTCAGTGCTGTTAGTCAGGATGACTTTAGAACCACATTCTGGGACAACTGTAGACATGGCAAGAAAGGGACCGTCTTCTACAGCTTCTCTGATGCCACAAAACACGAACTTCTGGTTTGAGAAAAATAAAATGAGAGGTTGTTTATCAATTTCCTGTTTTTTTGTGAATTTATGTTACATAAAAGAAATATAATTCATTTTACACTGTATGGATTTGGAGTATAAAATGAAAATGTAAAAAAAAACTGCCCATTTTTCATTTTTCAATATGCATTTTGAAACAAAAAACAAAAAACCAATCCAATTTTTTGATTTTTTCAATATCAGTTTTTAAAACAGAAAAACAAATGACCAAAAAGTACACGGACCCTCTGGTCTACTCATTTCTAATCTTGCCTGCCCTGGTCACTGAAAATGAAATCTCTATCACCAAACCATACATCATAGCAGATCTCACTATCTTTTTCCTTTTACTCTTGCTGTTATCCTTCTGTCATGAATCACTTTCATCTCCACCCACTCCACCCTACCTGCACCGCTCTTCTTCAACTTTCTTGTCCATTGCATTGGATGGCTCACCAGCGTTCACAGCCTCTGCTCCTTCCAGCTTCACTGTTACACCTATCTCCTTCTCATTCACAAACATGTATTCTGTCTTGCTTCTACAGTTTCATTCCTCTTCTCTCTAGAGCACACCTCCAGGACATCAGACTCCCCAGGCTTCCTTCCACGTGGTTCCGACTCTCACTACAGTTCACAATGTCATCTGCGAACATCATAGTCCATGGAGACTCCTGCCTGATCTCATCTGTCAACCTGCCTATATCACCATCACCTCCCCACTGTCTTGCTGTCCACATACACCAGCCTCACATACTTCTCTGCCATTCTTGACTTTCTCATGTAGTACCACAGTTCCTCTCTTGGCATCTTATCATATATTTTCTCTAGATCCACAAAGATACAGTGTAACTCCTTCTGACCTTGTGAGTGTTCTTGGATGGCTGTTCTGAACTGTTCTGTTGTATGTAATGACAATGACAATAAAAGCATTCATTCATTCATTCCTTCATTTATTATACTTCTCCATCAACGCTCTCAAAGAAAACATTGCATCTATAATGCTCTTTCTTGCCATTAAGCCATACTGCTGCTCATTTATCGTCACCTCTCTTCTTAACCTGGCTTCAGCAACTCTGTCCCATATGTTGCACACTTGGACAAAAAACACTTCCAGTACTTCCAGGGTACATTCATGTGTTCACCCATACTGTGGGTCCCACACATAGCTTAATTGTATGGTTTATCAGCTTTATCCCTCTGCATTCACTACAGCTCTGCACATCACCTTTCTTCTTTAACTATATGCTGTATTATTGGCACGCTTAATAACAGTTATATTGACAAACATTTGTGTGGAGCTTAGATGGGCACCAGGATTGACTGGCGGTGGTCCTGTTCATCATTGTTTGTCAGATAAACCCATCTTGAAATGAAAACAAGTGTCACTCTGAATGATGTCAGAGAAAAAAATACATGACATGGAGACTTTACAAATGCTTTCATCACTCTCTTGATTTACTGCAGTCAGAAATCTAAACTGTCCCAATTCTGTCAGCACACATTACATGCCATTTCAGATACAATATACACATTTTCAGTCTTTGTTTTATAATTTGAGAGCCACATTAAAATATTACTGAAGTCCTATATAATAAGAAAGAACAATACTGTAAAAATACTGTGTATTTTCTTTTTGTATTGCTTAGTGTATGATTCAGCAATGACAGGGATAGAGTGAGAGATTTTTCCAAAGCCAAGTCCATCTCAGTGTCTCTGCTTCTCCAAACTATATAGGGTGAGTCAGTGAAGCAGAAAATGTTGGTGTGTTGCCATACATGGAGTCATAGATATCAGGGTACCAAACCAGTTGTATATGACATGGGAGTCAGTTTTTGTTTAGTAAATGTCAGGATTCATAAAGCTAGGGAGCCCAGTCTTATTTTTAGAACAGGGGTTCAAATGTTGCTTCTTTATTGCATTATCTATGGTGAAATAATTTTGGAGGATTCTAGATTTTTGATTGGGATGTGGAGTAAACATACAGCACTGGAACACAGCATGTTCTATCTATTGTTGTTGATAATTTCAACATTGGACTCAGTGTCCCCAGTCTCCCTTGGAATGCTGTTGAAGCTGAATGTCTCACAGACCGGGGCCTCTGCCAGAAACTCCCAGTGCACCCTTATTGTGCATCTCCAACATCCTTCCCTACATGAGCCAACTCACCACCAGGTAGTGATCAGCTGATTGCTCAGCTTCTCTCTTCACCTCAGTGTCCAGAACATACAACCACAGATCTGTTGATACAATTACAAAATTGATCAGTGACCTGTGATCAAGGTTGTCCAGGTGCAACACTGCGCACTTATGGACATCCTTATGTTGGTGTTCATTATAGACAAACTGTGCTTTGCACAGAAGTTCAATGATAGAACATCATTTGGTTCAGATCAGGCAGGCTGTTCCTCCAAATCATTTGAGTGTGGAACTATCCCAGTAGGATGACTGAGTCACCCTCCTTGTTTACCTTGTCTCCTGTGGGTGGTGGGCCTATAGGAGGATGGTCCCATGTCTCCTCCCGTGAGCACCCACCCCAGGCCTGTCTCCAGGGTGGGGCCCTGGTAACCCTGTCTCTGGTTAGGTAAACTAATCCCTTGGTTTACCTCTCATAGTGGTTATTTGAATTGTTTTTCACCTGGCCCCTCACCCTGGACAAATTTGCCTTGGGAGACACTACCAGTGTGTGTGTGTGTGCGTGTGCGTGTGTGTGTGTGTGTTGAATATCAGTGATCTCAACTCTGCATGGTAGCTCAGTCATTACAGACATTTTTAGCCCAGTGCACAGACAAAATGAGAGAAAGTGTATTAATTTCACAGTTCAGACTCCAAATATCCTTTTTTCCCCTTTCAGGCAAAGGACAGAGCCAGACACAGAGACATCACACACAGACACAGCCATTAGACTCATAGAGGCATTTTTATCAAAAGGTACTGAAACCATACATAACCTTCTCTTCTGTTTATGCTGAAGCTATAAAATAGTCACCCAGACCTGAAATAGACTGCAGAATTTTAACAGAATTTCTTAAAACCTGTTTAACTCTAATCCCATTCCAGCTAAAAAGGATGAAAGCAATCAAATTTTACATTTAAAAGTAAAATGCGGTTTCTATTTTGAATTATACTTTATTGATCACACAATGGGGAAATTACAATTAACAGAACAGCCATCCAAGAAGACAAGCAAACATGGGAATATAGGTGGACTATGGCCATGCTGCCACCTTCTGGAGGTGCTGCCATTAAAAAGATGGAAACAATAGTGAAAAAAATAATCTCATACTTTGCATACATACACACATACACAGTATAAGATTACAAAAACCTCTGCGATAGTGCAGGAAAACATAGCATATAGCATGGGAGCACAAGGGTAGGGAGTGCCGGGGATGGAAAAGAGCAATACTTGTTCTTGTTACAGGCTGTACTGATTAATTTGTTGACAGCCTTTAGTCTTTCTGGCCCCTCTCTGTGGCGAAAAAAAAATCAAATTCATCCGAAACTTCTTGGTTTGGTCCTTCGCCGTACAGGAACAGGTACCTGTCCAAGACCTAATCCCTCCAAATCAGCTACAGATACACTGAGTCTGAGTTTGAGTCTGTAAACTTCCTGCTTTCCCGTCTTAAGCAGCCTTACCAAGGCCAAAGAGCTGCCCAGACTTCCTGAATTGTAACGACAAGCCAGGTGTCTCCAGGTCCAATTTGGAGAAATCCTAGTGTCAATAAGCCACATGTATATGTCCTCCATCGACAATACAGCCAGGCATGTCATTTTCCACCCTCACAGGAATCCATAACGTAGCCAGCCGGGAATGTCAATAGGATAAGAGGGAATAGGGTTCTCCTTTTGCCAATCTATCCCATGGTGAAAATGTGATCAAATGATGGCAATGAGAGGCCGGCTGATCAGATCCATAATTATAAATTCCAGTTCAAAAGTTGTGTGCAGAGAGGCTCTAAAGCAGCAAAGCACGGTAAAAAGGAAGGATTAGGGAGAGAAGAAAAGTGCGTCCATCTCCATCGAGGAGCAGAAGAAAAATTTTGAATTTAAATCTAATCATACTGAGCATGTTGATTGTCTGCTCTGAAAAAACAACCTGAAACAGACTTTCATTAGTTAGGGCCAAAATTTAGACATTGGCACCACTTCCAATTTTTTTTTTTTTTTCGCAAATGCAAATTGAATCTACTAATCACACAAACATGCAAAAACTAATCTAAAATACAACTGGCAAAGTGCATAAAACGAGCTTTATATTATTTTACAAGCCTGTATGTATGTAAATAGTACAATAATGCAGCTGTTTGCAATTATTTACCTTCATACATTTAATTGAAAACAGTACAAACAAAACACAACAGAGCCAAAAAAAAAGAAAAAAACAAACCAAAACAAAATAGATAATGATGGATAACAGGGGCAATAGAAAACTCGGCAAGAAAGAAGTATATCAAAGGGTGGAACCATTATCACAGCTAAAAGCTTGTATTGCTTCTTCCTGCAACCTGAACTGTGTCTCCCTGTGGGACACTCTAAGACTCATCACCCACACAACTAGACTGCAAAACCGTACTGGCTGGCAGAAACAGCAGACTACACACCTCTTTCATGTCTTCTCTCTTCAAGCACTTAAGAGTCTCATTTCATCTTTTTTATGTCTTTTCCCTCTGAGAGCAGAAACACCCATCTTCCCAGACCACATAATCTAATTACGCCTCGTATGCTACTGACACAAATCTGTGTCTCTGTCCGGGATGCAGCTCCTATTCACTTGAATGCTTTGACTTTGTGACGTATTAATCCAAATGTCACAAAGTTAAGGCAGTAATTTAATGTCAGTATATTCTAGTGTTATCATACTATTATATTTTTATGTGTATTTTTACAGACAATTAACTTTTTAACAATTCTCAACTCAGGCAGGCATATTTCAGTATGCTTCTGGATGGTTACACAGTGGTGAAGGACTAGAAACTGAATTCTCTGTTGCTACAACATAAAAGCCATGAATGTACAGTACATGCCCAAACACAGATGCAGTTAGTTAGTTTCTTTTTGTTTTCTTTTTTTTTGTTTTGTTTTTTAAGATACAAGCTGGATACAAACACAAGTTCTATATAGAATAAACATGTCTCTGCTTGATGCCCCCGTAGAGAGAAAAAAAGAGAACCAAAGTAATATTTATCTTCACCGAATTCATCACATTATTGAGGCCATCCAAAGCTCCAGCCAAACAGCCATCCTTACATATACTTACATAAATAACTGTTATATTTTTTTTTCTCAGCAGTTCTTCTCCTATGATTCCAGTCAGCATCTGAGAAGCTGATAGGAATCATAACCACTATTAAGTGGATCACTGCTTTTCTCCTAAGCCCACTTTGTTCCAGCTAATTATCAGTTATTTCTGCATTTTCTCTTGAGATTTGCTCCAAAATATGAATATAACAGAGTATTAGTCAGCTCAGAATCAGAGAGTTAGGCTAAAAGGCTTGAAGATGCAATGATGCAAATATTATTACGGTATGTGACAACTATACAATTTGAACTGAAATTATATTAGATGCACCAAGATGAATGGGAGAATTTGTTACAGCAGCCTACTGCACAAAGCGATAGAGGGAGAGAGAGAGAGAGAGAGAGAGAGATACAGCAAAATGGATGAGTGTGCTCAAATTCCTTCCATCTGTAAGACCGCTGCAAAGGGCTGAATAAAACACATCATCTGCACATCTGTCCCAGAGACCCCTCTCTCTTTCTCTGTCTCCACATCGTCTAGCCAGCCACTCGCCTCTGACTGAGTCAGATCCAAAGTGCCAAGATATCATTTGAACCCTCCATTACTGCTGGTGCCAGTCTTCTATTTTACCTTTGGGACAGACTTTGGCTCTGTGTCCCCCATTGCTCCCACCATGGCTTTTCATGCAGTGACAAACTGCTAATATTCCTTTGCCTTGACTAGACCTTTAAAGCCAATCAGTTGTTTTAGTGGTATCTATAATATTTTATAGGTGTGTGCTCTCCCCTGCTGTGTATCTCTTAACCTTTTCGGGGGTCACATCTTCTCCTGGAGCCTCTCCTGACACTGCCAGAATGATGAACAACATTACATAAGATTAAAACAACAGAGCCTGATCTGGTTGCCCCCCCACCCCCCCTTACTTTCCCTTTAGGTGGTCAACCACAGGTTTTACATATTTGGGCATTAAAGTATCTGCAAATAACTCTGAGTTATACATATTGAATTTCAAAGCAGTTCTGGACTCAGTTAAGAGTGATTTGAATAGATGGTTTGACCTCCCACTGTCCTAGATAGGTAGGATGGGTTTAATAAAAATGAACATCCTCCCCAGGATACTTTACCTTTATGCAAATGCTACAGTACCTCTTAAAATTAATAGAACAACTTTCTCTGAGACTGAAAACTATGTATCCAAATTTATATGGCATGGGAAGAAATCTAGCCTTAAGATGACGATTTTAC
>VUQJ01006118.1:4852-19328 GCA_015108635.1 Andinoacara biseriatus
TAAACACCTTTATTCCCCCCCCCCCCCCCCCCCCCCCCCCCCCCAAATAACATGCAGTATGTGATATAAAACTCAAAAAGATCTGCAAATACTCACTTTGAGTGACTGGACGTCATATTAGTGCATGATTTTTTTCCCGGAGCCTAGAACCTAGAAGTGCTGTAAATGGTAAAAATTTAAAGGGTACGGTGGAAATGAGGCACCATTACGAAATAGGGAAGGAAAAAGAGGAAGAGCATCAGAAGATGATTAACAAAACAAGAACAACAACAACAAAAAGAAGAAGAACAAAACAACTTGTATTTTGTTCTCCAGTACTTCTTGAATTTTCTGTCAAACTGCACCACCTTTTGCCTCCAGCCGTCCATCGCTGCGCACGTTTGCTGAGGTTTGCAGGAGACTGACTCTTTCTCTCTCTCTCTCTCCTTTAAGGAGGTGTTAGAGATGGAGTGCTGTTCTCACAAGCTGACTCTGAAGGAACTGAGCCACAAAGCACAATACTGCCTCCAAGCCCAGACCATCCTCCCTCTGCAGGGCAAGAGCAGCACCCGGAGCTCTGTGAAATGCATCACCACCCCCTGATGACACAGGTATGAAAACATTTGTATCACATCATCGTATCACATATCATCATGTCATACCGCTGGCAGGGCGCAGACACACCCACTTCTTGTTTCTTACGTGTCGGAGCTCAAAGTGAAGACAGCTGCAGCACAGATGTGAATTCCTGCTTTAGCAGAAAGCCACTATATCCGTGAGAAACTGTTACAAGTGTCTGTCTTCGTCACGAGTTGAGGAGTATTGTTGATGAGTGAAAGGTGGCACCAACAATGCTGCTGCAACAGAAGATCACCTAATGAGACGTCAAGTATCATTTGTCGCATAACAATCGCCCGAGGCTTTGAGACAGGAGGAGGGAGGAAAAGTGAAACTCCTGGAGGAGAAATCCTAGCATGAGAGTCTCTTCACAATGACTATAATCACCTCAGCTTACCCCACCTTTTTCACTATTTTTGGATCTTTTAGAGAGTTGAAACAGAACGAAACGGTTTCCACCGATTTTCAAACATTTCTCTCCTCTTTCGCAGACACAGCATCCTCCATCCCTTGAGCTTCAATCATCCAACGCTACCTCGACGGCCGTGTCAGTAAAAGTGGTGCACTTTATTTTGGGTGTCATGTGTGGGCAAACTTTCACTTGACTGGAAGTTGTTTTTTTTTTAAACTGAAACATTTTTTCCATTTATGGCAAAATAATCGGAACTCAAGAACCACTCCTGTTAGTGGATCTTGAATTTAGTCTATTTTTATGTCAATATTATAACTAATGGGTAGTCAAAGGCGAGTGCCCCCACCATAAATCATTTAAAAAAAAGTGATTGTAATCAGATTTGCTCATTTACACATGATCAAGATATAGTCAGCTTATGTTTGTTTCCTCTCCAGTGCAGCCACATGCAGTGAAGATCAGTGATCAGTATTGTCTCAAATGTATACAACTACAAATAAAAGCCACAGACGTTGTTGAAACTGATCTCGTCGGGTACATCAGAACCTTTTTTTTTGTAGTTGAAACCTAAAACA
The DNA here is from genome assembly GCA_015108635.1 of Andinoacara biseriatus. Classification (NCBI taxonomy): domain Eukaryota; kingdom Metazoa; phylum Chordata; class Actinopteri; order Cichliformes; family Cichlidae; genus Andinoacara; species Andinoacara biseriatus. The sequence continues at coordinate 6,437 of VUQJ01006118.1, forward strand.
AGCAATAAAGCTGGTGGTGCTTTGCAGTCTTCCTACTGTCAACAATCTCCTTCTTTTTGTACTTCATTTCCTACAAAGACATGCTGGTTCTTATGTGTGGAAAACGCTGGAACCTCTTTGATCTCGTATATCTGATCACTGATCTTGAGGAAAAATCTGCATCAGAAACTGCATAAGGCTGAAAGTTCCCTCCACAGCACGCATGTATGAAATCTCTGGATCCTGATCAGTTGAGAACATCAAAATAATAAAGTTTAAACCTTTGATGCATACACTAATTGCGCTCTACCCTGGAACCAGATCGGCTCTAAAAAGTGTTCTAATTTCTACGCTGGTTTAAGCTCCACCTTTGGTAATCAGAATTCAGAAATCCAGAAAATATCAACAGATAAAATCCTCTTTAATGGAATACTAATCCCACTGTTGGTGTTAGGAAATAAACTTAACACAAAAAGTAAGGAAATTTGCGTTTGGCCAATTAATTATTTGTTGTAACAATGTTTCCTGACAACACATCTGGAAAGCCTGTTTATTTCCCTGTAAGGAAAATGCATTTGTGGGTTGTAATCATTAAAAAAAACTTGCCAAATCTTTTCTGCCAATGCTGAACAGCTTATTCTGCTACTGATTCTGCGGTTCTGGTACCCCAGGTACTGACAATCAGCCTCATCATCATTGGAGGTGATCTCAGTGCAGAGATGAGATTCTGCAAGCAGCCGCAATGCCAAGCTTCACTACAAACGTCTCTTATAAAATCTGAATGGATTCAAAGTTTGGCTTTGCATAAGCCTTTACAATAAGTCATCTGAATCCTTTTGTTTTGTTTTTACAGTGAACAATGTGAAATAATAATTATGACCATTAGGAACAAAAGACACAAACCAGCCACATTAGTCTCGACTTAGACTTTATTGAAAATATTGATAAACTCGATACTCTTGATCAATCAGGCATGAAAAGACAAATACTGTAATGATAACAAGCTCACTGAAACAGATGTACTCGAAGCTCAATCTGACACAGTCAGCATGACAAGTGTTCAGTGATTTAAAGGGAGTGTTGCATTTAACAGGAAGTCATTCCATCAGAAGGACGATGAGTCTTTCGGCTACAGCGCTTCATACTGAGGATACTTTGAGTTTTCATACAGAATCGCCTTCTTTGTGAGAACTCCTCACTAGCAGCTAGTTCTTTTTTTTTTGTTTGTTTTTAGTGGTTTTGGTCCTGAAGATAGAGAGGCCTCAGTGCTGGTAGAGCTGAATTTGGTCCTGTAGCCACACAGCCTGAATGTGCCGAGCTGGTGTCTGGATTCACAAATGTTATTGCTGCAGTTTGTCAAATGCATTGGAATGTGTGTACGGGAATGTTTGGAGTCTGCAGTGTTATGGTACCAGTGCACGCTGGGAATTAAAGATGATCTTAATTCATAACAAACTAGCTTGCACCTTTAACAGCACCTTTAACAGCTTTATGATGAGTAAGGCCTTTACAGTGTTTGGAGCTGCTCTGAAAGTCAGTGGTCATAAAATACAGCACATAGGATAAAATGCCACAGTGAGATACACAACAGGAATCAGTTATATTTACACCATTTGGAAATTCATGTCTTTTTTGTAAATAAATCCTTGCGTTCTTCACAAGTGGGCCACTTTTTCTAACTTTGGGGGTGGAGTTGGGATCAACAGTAAACAATTAAGGATGGAGTTAGGTCCAGTACATATCCTTCATTATCAGGTCTGCATATTGTCAAGTTCACACAATTCTGGAAAAAAAAAATGCATTGAATAAATCAACATTCAAAGCCCTTATAATGAGGAAAACTAAGTTTACAGCATGATGATAAAAGACAAACTGTGTCTCGACTCTGCAGCCAAATTCAAACGTCTCCAGACCTTCCTGCACATGACAACATGGATGTTTTCTAAATGGGGAAACCTTTAGTTCAATGTTATATAAAAAGTATACAAAGAGAAGAAAACAAAAACAAAACTTAACTAAACATTAAACCAGTTACATGTAACAGCGCTATCAGAGAACCAAACCAACCAAACTGGGGCTGATTTCTGTGACAGTGAGTGACTGAGCTTTTAAATGACAGCTGAAGGCACAGATTTATCACGTTTACAGTACAGGTATTGCAATTTTGTGCAGTTCGTGCTCTAAAACAGTGTTTTAAAGTAAACACTCTCCCGTGTAGACACTTATGGGCTTTGAAGAAATCCTAGAAAAATCATGCTGTCATTGGAGGGTGGGGGACTGAATTATAAATTTATTTGGGTGTTCCCCCTCACATGAACATTCATGGCTGATGTGATCCCCCGCTCTGCTGCAGTGTGCCAAATAAAGAAAATATTACCAAAAACAAAACATCTATAAATACTCTTCCATATTATCAACACATGACCACAACTTTTAAATGAGAAGATTCTAGGTTTCCTTTGTAGGACTTCCAGTTTTCTACCCGCATCTCTAAAATATTCAGGGCATTCTGGGTGGAAACATACATGCATCCCTACTATGATCCAGGATATAACCCTACCCTGAGACAGCATGGTCTCCCGGCAACACATGTAATAGTCCAAAAAATGTGATCTGTTTTTGTGCATGCATGGAGAGCGAATGATACATGATAGTAAGCACAACTTTGAAACTGATGCATTTCAAAAGTAAGTGTAACAGAGCTTTAATACAGGGGGTCAGCTGTTTTATTTGAACCCAAACCACAATCTGTTTTTCCAAGTAGTTTCTTTTGGTCTGAATCTAAACCATGAAAACACGAATCCTCTGTTGCTTCATCATAAACGCCCCTCAGACTATGTGGTAGATGGTTTTGTGCATGTAGGCAAGATAAAAAAATAAATAAATAAAAAAAAGCTTCCATGAACACAAATTAACAGGTACATTTGTTGACTACTCCACGTAATGTTCCCAAACCCTGAAACTGTTGCCCAAGAACACAAACTGTACTGCAGCATTGCTGACTCAGTCAAACAGCATTAATGCAATACAAAAGAAAAGAAAAACTGCCAGCATTAGGCCAATAATGGATTAAAAGAAATATTTACAACGCATAATATAATTTTTTTTGTTCAACATTTTAAGGGTACATGCATGCATGATTCTTAAGTCAAAAAAAAAAAAAAATCTAAAAGTATGATCACACAGCTTTGAAACTGACATGGAATGTATGTCCTGTTGGTTTCTAAGGTAAGGTCAAGTCTCTTCATATTAAATTACCTATAAAAATATATATATAAATAAAAAGGTGAGGGTACTGTGTTGAGAAAGCTGCAGCAGCGGTCAACGTTTAGCTGCACCGACAGAACGAGAAAGGAAGGGGGTGACAAAGGGAGCAAAGGGTGATGGGGAAAACAAAAGTGGCAGTCGAGCACCGAGTGGATTACAGGAAGAGCTGCTGGTCCATCTCTGGAAAGTTCTGCCTGCGCTTCAGAACCCTGCATGTGTTCTAAAATGAAACGAGGCAGTGTGGAAGGCTGCTCTCAGTAAATCTAGAACTCCTGCGACTCAGGTGCTTTCTAGAAGTCTCAAACTCTGTTGTACTCTAGAACACTGATAACTATGTTCTAGAACTACAACAAAGCTGGTTTCTCTAGTTCTGTGCAGAACTTTAATAGATGGAAACAAAAACAGCCTGGTTCTAAACCCTCCAGGAGTTCTAGGCTATAAATTATGCGTGTGCATGTTCTGGAACACTCTAGGCTGTGTAGAATGAGCTATAACCACCAGCAGATTGCTTTTCGAGACTCCTAAGAGAGGAACTCTTTGTCCAGCTCGAAGACAGAGGGCCGTGCCGGGGAACTTTGAATGCGGCAGAGCGGCACGGTGCAGTCCCGTTTCTGGCCCTCCGTGTCCATGTCCAGCAGGGAGCAGCCCATCCCTACCTCTGAGGACAGCATCATGTTTAGGTTCTGCACCGTCTTTTCTCCAGAATAGTGACCCAGGGAGTAGCTTTTGTTTCGTCCTCGCAGCAGCGCCCAGGTGTGGGGTTTGGCCCTTAATGATACTGGCCGTGGTCTTGTGAAGGCCTCTCCACCAGCGGGCTTTTCTGGCCCTCCATATTTCTCCTTCTCTTGTTTCTCCTGCTTCTTTTGTGAGGCTGGAGGAGGCAGAGCAGGTGGGCCATTGGCTGTGAACAAACAAGGAGATACATTTCAAGAGTGGAAATCATGTTAAAACTATACAAATTTACTTCCCACATTCCTGCTTTGCGTTACTCACTGTTGTGGTTGGTGGTGTATTTCTTTCTGCGTAGACGTGCTGCTGGGTTGTGGTTGCTCTGCTCCTGAGGTTGGCTTTGGGTTTGCACTGGTGTCTGCGTTTTAGCTGCAGTTTTGTTACTCTGGCCTTCTGTAAATGCTGCTGGGTTCTGTCTGGCTGGCTCTGTGTGATGATTGACAGCTATATGCTCAGCCTTCACAGGGTTAGACTCCGACATCTCTGCTTCAGACTGTAAGAGACACTTGGTGGAGTTGTATTCCATGATGGCTGACATGGAAATAAGATTGACAGATTGGGGGGAGCTGTGGTTCGATGTTGCCTCATCCTTGCGGGAGCGACCGCTCGGCGGTGAGGTGCTGCGGCGGAACCGTGTTGCGCGCTGAAACAGGCCCTCTTTCTTCTTCTTCTCTTTCTCTTCTTTCGGGGCCTCGCAGTCTTCCCCAGGAGGTGAGTTTTTGAGGGCCTCCCTGATGTCATAACCAAGCAGAACCGAAGCCAGCAGCGAACCACAACCATACAGCACAGCGTCCGTCTTGCGCCGAGCTGATGTCCTTTTCAGGCTGTTTGTGGGCGTGAGCTGTGGGGTGGTTGAGGTGGACGAGGTGGACGTGGTGGTGTATGGGTCATCTGGAGTCTCTGGTTGGCCACCCTGACCTGCTACTCCAGCATTTCCCGTCCCACAGTTTCCACCAGGGCTGTGAGGCTGCTGCTCGTCCCTCCACAGAGGTAGATCGATGTACACCTGGTTGGGGAACTTGAGCTGCTTTGGTTTGGAACTGCTGTCAGAACATTCCTGGGAGAAAGCTTCATCTTTACTGGTCCCTGCTCAAAAACACAGAAGTGGAAATAATACATTAACAAATGACTTCTCCCTAAAAATCCAAGCAACCTTTATGTGAACTCAAGATGCACAGCATGACAATTTTCTTTTAGCTCACCTTGTTCGGCAAACAGGGCCGCAAGGGGCACAGGTTTCTGGGACTTCACCAGGCTAGTAGACCAGGGGTTGCTGCCATCTGACAGAGGACGCACTCTTAAAACAAAACAAATAAACAAATTTAAAAAAAAAAAGTGTCCCAGTGCAGGCATAAAAAACATAGTTATACATAAAACATTCTAAAGTGCATTTTAACTGTCCAGATATCTGGCCACATAGATGCCCCTGTTTACTAAAGGCCCTTTCATGTGCCGCACTGATTGCTAGGTTCAGCAAAAGGCCCAAAATTTGCAGTGCTCTGCCTGTACGATGGCATTTTCGCATTTGCTTATGGTCTTGATGTGTACTATATGTGCTGGCTCTCTATAATTCTGCTTTTCTATTGGTCACACAAATGTACATCACACTGTTCCCACACCGTGCTGGTGCGCTTTCGCTGTGCTTTGCTCGAGGCAGTAGGAAACTTGCTGCGCAGATGGGTTTATGAGTGCAGCACAGCGCATGCCACTTTCTATGTTAAAGGGCCCTAAGAGAGGCTGAAGATGCACTAGCAAAATATAGGGTTTGTATTACCATCATGCAAAGTAATGCAGCAAAAAGAAGACCAAAGAACTTTTTCTTGTATGAGAATTTTACTTTGAACTGTTTCACCATCTGCGCTGCAGTCCTTCATAGAAGCGTGCGAATGACAACCTCTACATTTTTTTTTTAGGTTGTACTGGTGCAGCATCCCTCAGACAGAGTCAAAAACTATTTCATCACTTTTAGAAGAAGATGTAGACAAGCAGTTTTGAACTGGTGGCCAGTCTTCAAATGCACAGTGTGAGACTGAAAAATGATTGTTCTAAAAAAAAAATTTTCCAGTGTGTAAACACACATTACCTCTGAGCGGCAGCAGGCCTTTCTTTGCTCTGTACTGAACTGGGTCCCCAGGTTCTTCCTTTCTTCTTGATTCCCTTTTTCACATCATCAAACTCCTCTGGCCTGAAGAGGGAGCTGCGGCCCCACGTACGGTTGCTCTCATCTTGAGTAACTGTAAATGCAGGAATTGTTAGGTTTTACAAACAAACAAAAGAAGCAAACAAACCAGCTGCTGCAAGCTGCTGTTGGCCAAAAGAGAGTCTGCACAGGGAATATAGAGTAGAAATGTTAGTAGGATTATTAAAAGGTATTCTGCCATCTGTAAAATCCTCATAGTAATCCCTAATAGCATTATGGTCGAAGTCTAAGTAACCACCAAACTCTCATTCTCATTTAAACGTTCAGGGATTTTAAAGTGATTCCACACTGGATGGTTCACAACTCTTATTTTCATGAATATCTGATTCAGGAGGATTCAGAGTGACCATTTAACCTTTCATACCAGGAAACCACGACAGCCAAACAGAAATACAACAAAAACCAATACCAATGTTGTTATAAGTTCCTCTTACAGGTGTTGGTTTGTTGTTGTGAAGTTGTTATAAAGATGTCAGCGAAGGCAACATTCACCAATTATGTCACAGCAGAAGACAAGGGCCAAAGAAAAAGCTGCCCCTGACTTCATTTGAGCTGCATATTAAAACATGATTAAGAAGAAGAAAAAAAAGGATCAACAGGTGACTGGCCCATGTCTGCAGCATTTGTTTGATTTTCAGGTTCAGTACCCCCATGAAAACATCTTTACAAGTTAGCCACACGCAGCTCAGTGCTATTAGCAACACCGAGGCTGCATGAGTGAAGCCATTCTCTTGCCTTTCCTCCTGAACCCAGAGCAGGCTGACACCTCGCTGGTCAAATCAACATCCTGTTGGTAAACATACAAACTGTCCCTCGGCCTGTGGGATGTCACTAAGGAGGGAAATGTACATGTTACAGCCAACCAACACGAGCACTGTGAAACAGAGCATTTAACACTGTAAAACAGAAGGTGGAGTACTTCAGCAAGAGTTTAGTTCTTCGGCCACAGCAGCCATAAGTGTGGGCATGTTTGTCTGTGTATGAATTCAATTTGCAGGCTGTGTAAATACAACAGACTGAAAAAGTGGAAGAAAACACGTTTGGAAATATGTGTCCATGTCAATAGGACTGTAGATCGGTGTACACAAATGCCAACACACGATTCCTCATCTAGTGTATATTTATGCATATCTCTAAGTTTCTGTGTGGACTAAATGTAGGCTGTTAAAACATACCACCCTCTTGGATAGCGCAGTCCTTCTGTCTAATCTTGTAGGTCAAAGTGTCAATTAAGACCAAGTTTAAACACATGGAACTTTATACAAAATTACTGACATTTTTGTGCCTCCTATGTTACAGAGAAGACTCCTATCTGTATATCAACCATCTACCATAAATGCACTAGAGGAATTTGTGCAGTTATTGCAAGGGCGTTGGTGCGTGACTAACATCTTTATCAAACTGTTCAAACAACTGGCTGACTGCTTGTGCCTCTTTTGTTCACATAGCTCTAGACATTGTGAATGACACTGTTCCCATGTTCCCAGTTCCCATGAAACTCTCAAAGAGCTGATGTGATTTCTTTGGTCATTTCACACTTAGAAGACTCAAGGCAGGACAGTAAGCACAGCTAATACAACCTGAGGCAATCATTAAAGCTTTAACATGCAAAAAAACAAAACAAAACACAAATTGAACTTACGCTGAATGGCTCGTAGACGGGGGATGAGTGTAGGGCTGCTGGGAGGAGAGGAGCTGGTACTGTGAAGGCTCCGCCTTTTGTCCATGGAAGGCGATGCCTGCACGGTGATCTTATGTTGGAAGTCTACAATATACCGAACGAGTATAACAGTTATTACAATCTCAGACTGTTTGAGCGATTACAGTCCAACATGTATACTTAAACTTTCAACAAAGTGCAAATGTTGCAAGCACAACAATGTCAAAATGGCCATTTAATCTAGATGCATTAGTTGGCTTATTTTTTCTGAAAAGCCTAGGCAAACAGTCCAGATGGATTATTTAACCCTGGTTTAAATACTGCTCTATTGTAAATGTACTAAAATTTGGAAAACACATCATGTTTTAAACTTTTTATTTTGTTAAAGATATAAATGACAAACTATTTGTCAAAATCTGATTTTCCTCTCACTTTTTGTAGTAACATTTAAATGCACCATGGCAAACACACCATTCCCACCTAACAGTCCCATGGACAAATCATGTCCATGGAGATTCCAAGCTGCGTTCTACCACAAATAGAAAAATGAAACAAGTCCAATATCTTAGTTCAAGCCGTGTGCTCACCCGAGGGTAGGCTGATGCGGTTTCCATCCTTCAATTTAAGGCGGGAACGTTTAAATTTGCCTTTCCTCTTCTTAACATTGGGCTTGTCTTTGTTGAGCTGGAAAATGAGAATATTGAGCTCTCTCTCCAGCACGTTGATCTCGCGCTCTGCCAGCTGCTGCTCCCGACGCTTCAGCAGCTCCTCCTGAGACTTCTGCTGCAGGGCGGCTCGCGTCAGCTCCTCTTCCCGGGAACGTAGCTCCTGGAAGAAGCAGGTATTAAGATATATATGAATATATTGCTAAACTGGACAGATGACACCCTTAAGACACCTTTTCTTCGAAGGGAACACTGAATATATGAAAATGTGTTGAAGGGTTTTGTGGCTCTATAGTGAGTCACTGGAGTTAGCAAGGTCTGCCAGAAATGTACCAATTTAAAAATATAAACAAAACTTCACGTGTGGAACTACAAAAGTCTATATTTGCCATTAAACCCATCCCGAACTCTGATGGATTACAGGTCATGCAGATGTCAAGTTTTAAAGAAGTGATTAAGAAAATAATTGGAGTTAGAATAATAATTTAAAAAGTCAATAACTATCTGATTCTGTTGTGTATTGCAAGACGTTCTTTTAAGAGTGCAAAAGTAAATAATGTAAACTACTTTTACTACTGTTCTTTTAATGAACAGTCAACATTTAAAGGATGAAACTGGAATGAGTAAGTAGAGATTCAGAGAGGATGCACCTCACCCACCCTAGATCAATATTCAGTACAGGACTCTTACAGTAGTACTGTAAGAGTCCTGTACTGATGTACTGTAAAGATGTTCCATGTTAGGATTCAGACACTGTTTTTTGTGCACGGAAATCTTTAAAACAGGCTGGAGTAGGAATAATTAGATAATATACTAATTATAAGCTGTTTCAGGAGCTTTCTGTTTCAGGCAGTGTTACACAGCTAAACAATGAAGTCTCCTCCCGTTGCTTAGGCATTCTTTATTCCCTGTCTTTTCCCTTGAATTGCTCTCAGTTGAGTAATAATAATCCTTACTGGATGACTTTCATAAAGCAGCTTTATAGTCAAACCCCTTCAGCCACCCACCTAGACACAGATTACTGTGAGAGTTTTACAGGAAATCTGTTTATGAAGGGACTAATTCACAACTAATCTCATAAAATTTATGATGGGAAAATGTGAGTTAAAGCTCAAAGCTAAATTAGGTTTTCTCTCAGAGCTTTACATAGTGGACAAACGTTATAAAGTATGGTGAGGCAACACAGATTACCAGCTGCACAGTTAAGCGTTTAATTTTAGGGATTGTAAAATAAAGAAAACAAAACACAAAAAAACCTCAGGCTCAAAGAGGGATTAGCAAAAGTGGAAAAACTAGAACAAAGCAGACGACATAAATCGTCAATGCAAAAATAGGCACAAATTAAAACTCCTTAAACCCCACCTGTGCACTTTTGTATTATGTGTGTAACCCAGTTCACCATTCATTAACTCAGCTCTGTGTGCTGATCCTGCTGTTTCACTAAACACTAATTAACCCCCCCCCCCTTTAAGCCAGCAACGGTAGACTTATAAAGGAAGCAGATTAAGGTTTTAACAAGGGGAAGTCCACTAAAGCGCCTCTGCATTAATGACTCAATTGTTAAACGTGCGATTAAACCTTATCCACTAAAAGTAACCAATTAAACATTTTTAGTCCATAAAAACTGTAAAGAGTTATACATCACAGTTAGACTAAATGGAAGATTATCCTACGTGTATCATTATTAAAACTCATACAGTGAAGAAAGATAAACAGCTGGTCTTTTTTCACACTCCTCTATGTCACACAGTGTGAGTATAACTTCCCACACTGTGTGACACAGAGGAAAGGTTACTGGAAATTAAACATACTTTCATGTGTTTAAGCAGCTGCCAGGATGGTATTGTATTCAGTGGCTTCAACATACTGATGTTATCAGTGTACAAGAGTCTCCTCCTGCTGCTCTACCTTCTCTTTGGTCCTGAGCTCATCAAACATCTCCTGGATCTCCACACGCCAGTCGTCCTGCATGCTGTGGAATGAGTCCTGAGGCATGGTGGCCATCACTGCCTCTTCGATGGCTGAAAGCTGCTCCAGTATGCAGGAAAAGGAGGGACGCACATGGGGGTCCTGGTCCCAGCAATCTAGACAAATAAAATGCAAATGTAAAAATGGACTCATAAACACTCTGACCACCTCATCTACACACTGCGTCTGTGGCTGCAAAGTGAGCAGCTCTGATATAAATGAGTCAGTTCAATCAGCATTTATCACAAATTTGGCCACTAAAACGTGTAAACATGTACAAATCTTTACATGAAATTTAATTTAACTTAAAGTCAAATATTTAGTGCAAGATGTTATTTGTTGGAAGAGGCAGGATTGCTGGTGGGATCCCTGCATCTAAAATTTGCCTCTGTTTTGATGTATATTATGCCATATACCACTTCTTGTAAGCATGTTATGGATGTAAACAATTTTATGCCCTGATGTTAAAAATAAGGACACTACAGCACTGTTTTTAGTATTCCTGTAAAGACCCCCAAGTTGAAAGTAAAGTGTTTCATATCACCCTGCTGTAATAAATCAGAGGCACCGATTTCTCAGAAATACTTTAGAGCTTCATATTGTTAATATCTTTGATTATCAATGCGTTTTAATATGTGGTGTTTGTTTATGTATTACTGCCATTAATGTAATAAATCCTTCTCATGTCTCTCTTGTAAAAAGAGAGACATGCCAATCTCACATAGATTTTCTGAAAAATACAGCTTTAACTCCACTGAGATTTGCTCATACTTACCTTCCATGAGTTTAGCAAAGGGTTCAGGGCAAGTGGAGGGGATTGGTAGGGTTAACTTATTAACTGCCACGCCGTAAGCAACAGCTAGGCCATCTATCCCACGGTATGGCACCTCCCCGGTTAACAGCTCCCACAGCAAGACACCGTAACTGTTTGAGGACAAAGGGGATGAGAAAGTAAAGAAATGACAAATGAAAGAGCAATGTCAGACAAATGAGAAAAAGCAGATACTTTGATCTAGTTTTGAGGTCCAATGCTCGTCTAATGTCATTTTCATACCTCCAGACATCACTGCCTTTGGAGAAGAGAGATGACTTAATGACCTCCGGTGCCATCCAGGAGTAAGTGCCAGCCGCTGACATTTTTGTGGTTTTGTGCCACTCCCTGGCTAGTCCAAAATCTGTGATCTTCAAGGTCTTTCTCCCAATGTCATCATTCTCAATTTTTTCAAGTAATAAAACTGAAAAAGAAAAGAATGGGTTTGAGGGGAATTAATGCAAAAACGTAGGTTAAAAAATACAAGAGAAAATGCATAACAAGCTATGTGTAATTAAGAGAAAAGAAAAGTGGACAGATGGGACTGGGATGAAAGTGACAGATGTGAGGGGGATGGAGAATAAAGGGGGATGAAAGAAAGGGAGCTACAAAGAGTGAGAGACAGAGAAAAGGACAAACGTGCAGGTGCGGAGATGATAGCCGATATTTAAAAAGGCCAACAGCGTTGTGATGGTCATTTATTATTGTAGAAAAAGAAGGCTGACAGCGCCACAAAGCACCTGTCCTCAGGTCCTAAAACTGTTGAATATATTAAAGAGAGCAGGAACCCCCCAAATTTACTTTTAACACTACACCAGGCCTGTGAGCCCTGTCATGGTGAAGTCACAAAGTAACAAAGGGTGAAGTCAAGACCCTCAATCATAATCTAAATTAAAAAAATAAAGTAAGTAAGAAACACACAAAAAGAAGATGTGCGCGCACACACACACACACTTTTTTTTTCTGTGAATGATTCTGGATGAGCACAAACTAGTCCATGTATAATGACAACACCTGAATCAGTTTAAAAAACATGTGTTTTTCAAACTTTTTATGCATGAGGATCAGTTTGGTTTAAGTAAATGTTGATGCGATTTTGAAGTTATCTTTTAAAACACAAAATGACATCCCTGCAAGACAACAAAAGATTTATACAATATCTATATAGAAATTTGCAATACTGAACATTTTATGAGTGATTGCAGCTCACAGGTAGTAGCATTTATTAGTGCAAACAGAATGAAGGACATGTTACACTGAGCGACTTTCACTGATGACAGACTGTAATTCAAAGTGTGAATCTACTGCCACAAGGTGAAAGCAGAAGCAGGATTATAGTGATAGCAGTGACATAGCACAAGTCAAATGTAACAAAAATAGCCTAGGTAGTATTTTCCCTGGAAAATTTAAGTAAAATTATTACTGCTTAACACTTGAATCTGATAGGATGTTGTGGAGTCTAGGGTACAATTGGCCATTTTTGACTACTTTTGAATTTACCTTGATATTTTATCTTAAAAACTGTTTACCTTGCCTGGTTTGGTATAACTTTTTTCAGCACAACCTCATGTGTGACTGTACAGTTAACCCCCCCCCCCCCCCCCCCCCCCCTC
>VUQJ01006121.1:12020-27673 GCA_015108635.1 Andinoacara biseriatus
TTTTTCTTCATTCACATTGACCAGCATTTCACACACAGACATGACAGTGTGAGTCTATCTGCTATCGGGCTGTGAGCGGTGAAAACACGAGGTCACTTGGTGCACAGATTCCAGTGCTGCAGCAAAGCATGTAATGGACAACTTGGCTTTCACTCGACTTTTTTGTATTCCCTCCTGTCATTTTCCTCCTGCTCTGCCTCCATCACTCATAGGCTTATGCTTATGAAACGCTGGTTCACTCAGTTTTCCACCAGAAGAAACTCTGATTTGGCTTACCTGTAATTGCAAAGTTCTGGTTGAGCACATGCAAGTTTCTTGAAACTGCACAAGGGCAGAGAATGGTAGCAGTAAGCAAAAAAACCCAAAAAACAAAACAGAAAGCAGGATAGTGGAAGGGCGCATGTACCTTGACATTGTGCTGCTGCTAGATAAGGCTCACCACACGATTTGCCTTTCCAGCTATTATATAAACACCACTTCCTTCTCTTTCCTTTTGAGGCACACATAGAAACACAGATGTGTATATAATGCCAGGAACAATGCAGGATTGAGCACTATTGAGAAGTGCTGAAACTCGGAGTTGTCGTCACTCAACCTTTTCCTGCTTTCCATTACACTCGAGTCCATCTGTTGGCTAAAAGTAGCATAATGTTTGGCTTTGTAATGTATGTTTGCTGTTTTTCTGCTCACTGCACCATTGAGTAAGGCTGTCACAGTTGCCTGTTCTCCATACATGGATTAACAAGCAGCTCAAATTGCAGATGATATCATTAAAGTCAAACTTGCTGCATAGCAAGGTTATTACAAATGAGCAATATTCTCTTTATTTTTAGAGAGGTACTGCTTCAGTTATTACACTCAGATGATCACCTAAAGTGGCCGGAGCCTATCCCAGCTGTCATAGCTCTCTGACAGCTGAGATAGGCTCCAGCCCTGTCCACTGGGGCAGGGGACACCCTGGACAGATCGCCGGTCCATCTCAGGGCCAACACAGTGAGACAACCAATCACATTCAGACGTGCAACTAATTTAAAATCACTGATTAACCAAACATCCTTTGGACTGTGGGAGGAAGCACCCGTCTTAGTAAAATTCCTCATAACCCTCAAACTATGAAGGAATATGACTAATGGGGCATAATGTTGTGCACTTCCATTCCTCATTATTCCTGTCACAGAATTTCTGATCATACGTTTCCCCTGCACTGTGACCACAAAACTATTCAATCATTCCGGGTAACCGAGACTAATCAAATTCTCTTTATTGAAGAACCAAATAAACTGTATCATCATTACCAGGTTTAGCCAATGCTTGATCACCCAGTTCATCCTGGATCTTTTAAACAATATAAAGAGAAGGCTTAAGTGGTGCTTCTCTTGAGTTCAAATTTTAAAATTTAAAGGCCTTTACCCGAGGGTCGAGGGTTGTTGTTGTTTTTTGTTGTTTTCACCACCTTAAGACATTTAAAACTTACACAAGTTTTTATGTTTTTATCTTCTGTGTTTAGCACAATGACTTTACATATAATGAAATGTGCTACATAAATAAAATTGCCATTTATGCACTTAGTTTGGTCATCTGACTAAAATGCTGAATTGCCATTTCCAGCACTAGTGCCTCATTTCCCTCCAGGCATTGTTTTCTTGATTAAAAAGTGACATTTTTTTTCCCCTGACACCCAATTTCTAATCTGGTTTTGCAGGATCATTTTCTTAATTACAGTTCATCATTGTATCATTGTAAGTACCTGTTTTACACTGAAATATTGCAATTTTATATTGTGTTAAAACAATATAATTTCACCAACTTGGTATAATTTTAAAGGAAGGGCCCCTTTGCTCAAAAGTTGAAGAGTTCAAATATAATCATTCTGCACAGTTGTCTCAGTGAAGTATACTGCCATTCTTTTTTTATAGTAGTGACACAATCTTTCTAAACAATAAGGCATTGAAAGCTATAAGGCCACACCCTGACAGGGACAAGAGAACAGTGCCTCTTGGCACTATAATAACAGGGGTTGTGGTCTGCTGAGCCTGTATTATTCAGCTGTTATCAAACATTAACTAGTGTCTGTGGCACAAAGTGAAACCTGGGAAAGGGAGATGCATGCAGCTGAAGTCCAAAGTTTCGTCATCTCAATGGACTAAACATCATTAATGCTCCACCTGCAGCCAGTGAAGCCAGTCTGCAGGGCAAGTCATATTAGGAGGCTGTTTAAGTCATGTGGGAAAACTGAGGATATACCTCCATAGCAGGCAGAGGCATAGTCAGCATGTCTTCCTGGAGAAACGGCGGTCGGTAGCAGACCTCTTCCTATGAGACTGAACTCTGACCTCAGCACGGACTTCAGCTTCCTGAAAGTGCACAGGATCTGAGAAGGAATTGGATAATAATTCCTGGTGTTTCCCTGTGTGTCTAGTGCTGTTAGGTTATCTTCATAATAAAGAGCTAATGATCCAGCAGCAGATATCCAGCTGTAGACTAATTATGTGGTCTTTTAGTCTAGTCTGCAAAGCACTACCACATTCACAACCTTTTTAGTTGTTTTTTTTCCCAACACATCTTAACAGAATTAAATAACCATTTTAGAAATGCTGTCTTAAAAAAATCTACTTCTACATTTCACATAACGCCGACCACCTACATCACAGTACAAAATGAAACGAGTTTAAGATGGACCTTTTCTTTATTTACAAAACATAAGGAATGAATAGAACTGTCACCACTGAGAAGACACATCACATGTACAAGAAGTGTCGTACTGCATGAGGAAGTCAGAAGTGGCAGAGAAGTATGTGAGGGTGGTGCAGGACGTGTGAGGACAGTGGCGTGCGGAGTGACAGATGGGTTCAAGGTGGGGGTGGGATTACATCAGGGATCTGCTCTGAGCCCCTTCTTGTTTGCAGTGGTGATGGACAGGCTGACAGATGAGGTCAGACAGGAGCCTCTGTGGACTATGATGTTTGCAGATGACACTGTGATCTGCAGTGAGAGTAGGGAGCAGGTGGAAGAGAGCCTGGAGAGTATGCACCAGAGAGAAGAGGACTGAAAGTTTTGAGAAGCAAGACAAGAATACATATGTGTGAAGGGGGGGGGTGTAACATCCTAAACATGCAAGGAGTAGAGATTGTGAAGGTAGATGAGTTTAAATTCCTGGGGTCAACGTTCCAAACCATAATAATTCAAAGAACTGACAGTTTGACATGTTCAAGTGTTTGTGTTCTGTTTTGAGCTGTTTTGTGACATGTATACCTTTCTGTGACTGTTGAGTCAGTGAGCTTACAGGACCTGACTTTCATTAAGAATCTGACTTGTAGTGTAAAGTGTTGCTGCTGCTGCTAGCTATATATTGGAAGCTAATCTTAGAAGAAATATTAAAAATGCATACAGTTGTCACTAATGGCTTTCCATCATACTTTTAGTAATATGATACTGTTAAGTTTTCTAATTCTGATCTTTTTTTGGTATGACATGAATGTAGCATTAGCCTTCAAAGAGCTGATTCATAAACCTTCGTATCTTTGATATGACTCTCTAGAATTACAGTAAATGCAAACTCCAAACAATGCTTTCATATTTGTGGTTATGTTCTAAAACATGCCAAACTCTCTCTGCTCTCCGCTCTAGTTGATGACACACATTATTTAGAAATCCCTTTCATAGCTGCAGTTCTTCCTGTGAAGTGGAGGGTGTGTCTGTGTTTAAAAAAAGGGGAATGTGTGTAGCCCTGATAAAAGAGCCATTACTTAGCAGCCTTTATGGAGCCTTTCACTGCTTCCATGTGGAGTGAAAGGGGGGGCTTGTTCCTGCCTGGCAGGCCCAAGCCCTGCACCGTGGGTCGGTCACCTCAGCCTCAATAGCAGGCCTGTCTGAAGACCCCGTGTCACGACTTCCTGAGAGGGAGGTTGTTTCAGCTGGTGGTTAACTGGCTTTTCACTTTGAAAAATGTTGCTGTGACTTTATCTTCACTTATTTATGTGAGGACCACAAGAATTTAAACTTAGATTATCTTTGAAAATTAGCCTCTATAGGTTATATATAATTGAATAAGGTTAGTGATAGTTCTCTCAGCTGTGTGTGTGTGTGCTTGTCAGGGGGAGCTCTGTCTGTACGAGGAAAGGAATCTCTTAATCTCACAAAGATCTCAGTTTTTCAAGAGTGGGAGTATTTTATTAGCTGATGAAAACGGAAAGTTTGTTTCTTTTTTTAGAAGGACAAATTTGATTTTACTCTGTCTGCTTTCACACTGAGGCTCCTAACAGTGATGAACTCAAGGTTTTCATAAGCAGATATGAGACAGATAAATGGCATTCATGAAGCAGGACAGACTATGCTGGAAATGCTGTTAATTGTTAATACAAGAAGGCGCGATGCTTCGTCAAAGGGACAACTCCTCATCCTTAAATTGCAAATCAACATTGGCTGGCTTCATGTATACTGTTAGTGGAAACATTGGTGGTGGAATCTAGTCCCCCAGTTCTGTCTCAGTGTGGGAGCGCAGCACGTCTGCTCTGTGGCCCAGGGCTGACACGGCCACTCAGCAGGAATGTGACTCCAGAGTGTGACCTAGAAGAAATAAAATGTCACACATGAGGAATGCTGGGAACTCTGGGAGGTTCCCACTAGCCAGGTTAGGGATTTGTTATCTTGGATACACACTGTTTTTTAAACAGATCAAGTTAGTTGTGTGTCAGTACCAGTTACTGTGAGGCTCGACCTTATGGTTAATATCACATCTGAGCAGAGAGAACTCTCCCCTGGGGATATTTATTTATAATAACCAATAAATCAGGCTACAATAAGATGGTGCAAGATGTTTCACTGGTAACATCTGATGCACATATTTTAATAACATGTATTTACCCAAGCTGTCCTACTGCATAAAAATAATTTTTTTTGGATAGAATGACTTATTATTGCTCTTATACCAGGGTTCAAAAAATACATTTGGCTTGAGGATGGTAGTCATGGAAATGCAGTGTTGTTATCAGTATTTGCTAACACTATCATACATAATATCCAAAAAGTCAGTTATTATTTCTTTTCAAATCAAGACTTCATGGCTCGATTGTTCTTCACAGCAGGTACAATTATTTTTCAGAAAACTTTATTAAAAGATGTTTTTTGTATGCAGGTATAATTTATGCTTTTTAATGCCGAAAATTGACTCACTTTTCGAGCCAGCCTCAAGTGGTCTTAAGAGGAACTGCAGTTTTTGAAACTCACTGGTTTCCATTTTCAATACCTGAAGTTGATACTTATTGTTTGCTCTAATATGTAACGCATGTTTGCTCTGCTCTCCTTGCAGATGGATGGAGGCCTGCCTGGATGAGGAGTTGCCACCAACAACAGAGTTGGAGGAGGGGCTGAGGAATGGTGTTTATCTGGCCAAACTGGGCAACTTCTTTGCTCCACAGACAGTTTCCCTCAAGAAGATCTATGACCGTGAGCAGACGCGATACAAGGTGAAAACATGCAGATGGTTATGCATTTATTATACTTATACGTAGATAAAATAACATTGCCACTTATTTAATGTCATTTGTTAGTGCAAGGACTGAAGCCTTTTATGTGAGCATGAGCAACATCTTTGGTCCTTCTCTGATGTCGTACTTCTCTCTTACAGGCGACTGGTCTCCATTTCAGACACACAGACAATGTCATCCAGTGGCTCAACGCCATGTCGGAGAAGGGACTGCCAAAGGTTAGCCCGGCTCAAAGTCCATATGGGATAGAGATGCACAGTACTATCACTTACCTGTTAAAGTACTTAGAACTGAGGTTAGGGTCTGATCTGCCTTAAAGGGCTGTGCCACTTTCACGTTTCGTCAGCCAGTTATGTCAGTGCTCAACACTGAAAGCGCACCATCTGGTTTGAGGTTGAATTTCTTACCATCAAGGCATCAGATGGTCCCACGTAATTTTAACATAGTATAATAATTGGTTTGTAAAGAATTTTGCTAGAAAGGAAGTCTAAATAAATATGTCACAGGGTATTGTTCCTGTGGTCAGTGATTTTTAACACAACTTTTTTGTAATGCAATCAGGATTTAAGTCAGCAGCTTAAATCATACAACATTTTCAGAGCCCTGTTGGATGATCGGACGTTGGGAAGCCATTTTCCGAACTTTGCTGTGTTCATGTGCTTTTTCAGTCAGGACGTGAAAACATGAACATTACAAAGTCAGGCAGCTGCATTTTATTACTCTGTATATTTAAAAATCATATTGATGGCCATTTCTCTGGCATTGAGTTGTTTTTCTGACTTGAGTGGGTGTTAATGTGAGTTTTCGGAGAATTCTAACATCGCCTGAAAGATCAAGCTGATCAAAACGAAGCAACGAAAAAGACTGTGTCTGTATAAGAACCTGATCACTGCAGCTGCCTCGCTACCAGAAGGACAGAGAATGACGAGGAGCCTCATTGCGGCCCTTTTTCACTAATGTGGAAATTATCAGCGGTTTATGGGTCAATGTCACTTAATGCCATGACAAAAATGGTTTACCATGATTTCAAATGTTTCAAACCACTAAAGGTAGCATCTACATGAACGTTTCATTTAAGAGTTTATGGGGGGAAAGGGCTGAAAAAACATTGAACAACATTGTAAAAAAATAACAACTATTTATTTATTCTGTACAAAGTAGTGATGGGACTTGATTAAAAGTTTTAATCAAGTTAATTACAGGGTCTGTAATTAATTAATCGAAATTAACGCGTTAAAGTCCCGGCCCTAGTACAAAGTGATAGCGAACAGCCAGGCCTAGAATCTTGAATAGTGGAGAAGGAAGGACTTGTTGATTGATTCCCTTTTTAAAATTTTGATGCAACCAGTGCTGTTCAGAGTGATGGTTTACTTGCTTCAAACAAGCTTTCCATTCAGTGGCATTGAATTTTATACTCTGGTTTAATGAACTCCTGGAAATTAAATCCATTTTCTGTGCTTTGGAGAAAGGTTAGTAGGTTTGTTAACCATCCATTTAGTTAATTAGCTGAACAAGCCTGTAAATTTCATTGAAAGGCTACTCCGCCTAAAAGAAGTAAACAGTGGCCTATTGTAGTAAAAGGTCTCTTCTGAAAAGTTTCCACAGAACTCTGAGGAAACTGAAAGCATATCATTTTGTTGGAAGAGAATAAAACTATCAGCCCAAAATGTCACCCGCTGGCAGCATCAGCAGAGCACATCTATAGCTGCTGCTTCAACTGTTCCATTGCAGTTGCGCCACAGAGGCAGTGCCAGAGCATGTGAATGCAACATCTACATTGAGTAATCCCATAATTGAGCTAATATACTGAGTCACTCCTGCACACATGCTGTGACATGATGTCTCGCTCCTGCTGAAAGTGCTGATGAACCCATCGTCTCTGCGTTTCAGATCTTCTATCCCGAAACCACAGACATATATGACCGGAAGAACATGCCTCGCTGCATCTATTGCATACATGCACTCAGGTTTGTGTCTGTCCCTTTTTAGTTTGAGTCATGATTAGGCCCCAGCTTTAGCAGCCCTGCAGCATGAAGTGAAATAATGTTTAATCATTTAGACTGCTGCTTAGGCTCCTCTAAAAGCATTCAAGTTTTGTTGGGGTCAGCATATAGCATGGTTTTTTTTAAAAAATGCTCCGACAACAAGTTCCTACACAGTTCCTCTAGTCTGTGACACTTTTATGAGGTGCAGGGTGCCATTTTTCAGCAGAATGGTTTCCAGTGGGGCAAAGTATGTGGCAGTCTGTTTTAATAAAGCACTCAGGTGAAAAGGATGTACATGCCTTTGAAGCCAGCCGAGCAGATGCATGACATTGGGGTTTGTGTGCTTATATATGCCCGTGCTCCAAGCCGTGTAATTACCCTCACAAAAGAAAACAGTGACACCCACATGCTGTAGTACTGCCACAGAAATCTGCTCAAAGGACTGCTGTAAACACTAAAGTATGTGGTTTACCCAACTGCTGCTATGAACAGTTTCTCTTGGACAGCTGTGCAACAGCATGCAAACTTCATATTTATTGTAGCAGTATATTACGGCAGTTTTAAAAACATGATTTCAAAGTAAGGCATGATGCTTAGTTTACGTCTGTTAGAGCTGCAATACAGAAACACAGGAGAGCTCTGTTCTAAATTTGTGTCCTCTCTTGTGCTGCCTCTTTACATCACATCAAACTAACTTTGCTACCTTAGATGTTGTTAGTTAACTTTCATGATGTTATTTTTCTATCTAAGGATCCTTGTTTGTGTCACTAAGTGAACAGATGCAGCTTCCTAGCTTTATTTTGCTGCAGCAGCAGCTTCACAGAAAAGCGACGTAAACGGCAGCACATGCTGACTCATCAGTCTCCTTGCCCTGAAATGACATTCTGACTCGTCAACCTTTGAACTGATCTTTCCCCCTCAAATTATTGTTTCACAGTAATAATCAAAAATAGTGTCTCCTGCCTTTAGCAAAGCCACATACTGTGCATTGACTTTCATATATTTAATTTGGTATGCACCAATGCATCGACCAAATATCAGTATCAGTTGATACTGGCTGTGTTGTATGATATCAGCAAAAAAAGTTGGCTGTTCTGAAGTCAGTAGCCAGTATTTATCAAATTGTAATTTTGCACTGGCAACAACAATAAAAATCAAGCAGCATAATATTGGAGTTGGGTGTCAGCCAAACAGTGGTATCTAAATCAGTCCAGACCAGTTAATGCTCTACTATTCTCTGATGTTGTGTCACGTTCACCTCTTCCGTGTCTGTATTTCACTTGCCCTTCTCCTCTGTTGCAGTCTGTACTTGTTCAAGTTGGGTCTGGCACCTCAGATCCAGGATCTGTATGGAAAAGTAGATTTCACTGGTAAGAGCACGAGCCTGAACATGTGCATCTGTTTTCCTCATTCTCTCCCTGTTAACCTCATTATGTCATCTTAAATCCAGAGCGCTGTAAATGTCACCATGACATTTACTGGGGATCTATTGTGCTCATTTCCAGCTCTGTTTTTACATTGTTGGACTCCTAGAGTAGCTTTGCATGATTTACAGTTCAAGATAAACCTTATGTAACTCATACTCGGCCTCCCTTTCACCCTCACTTTTTCCCCTGATTGGCTTCCACATGTGAGCGAAAGGTTTAAAGAGCAGGTGCTTGAAGCTGCTATTCAGGTATTACTTGTACATACTCTGACCTCATCATTTGATGCTAAATGTCATGTTTGATATGAGCATCCACCATTGTAACAACAAAGCATAATGTTTAAAATACGCCAAAACTGTCATAACCCTGAAAGCGGCACTGGTAGTGCTGAGAGTAAAGAGAGACTGGCAGGCCCCAAAGTGGAGGAGCTGGTGGAAATGTGAAAGTCATTAGTAATTGTCCGAGGTTTTCCTGTCAGTTGAGTTCCTGCTCAGTTCCCTGTCCCAGAGCCAGTCTCAGAAATCTGATTATCACACATGAGCCAGGAACAGTCTGTCTCCACAGTCTCTCACTCCCCCACCCCTTTCTCTCTCTCTCTCCCCCCCCGACCCCACTTCTTTCTCTTTTTTTGTTCACTGCAATCCATGGATCTGTTCCATCTGCTCTGTCTTCTCTCTCCCAGAGGAGGAGATCAACAACATGAAGAGTGAGCTGGAAAAGTATGGAATCCAGATGCCCGCCTTCAGCAAGATTGGCGGGATCCTGGCCAATGAGCTCTCAGTGGATGAAGCTGCATGTAAGGAGGGCTCAGATGTCATGGGGAAAGGGCAGACTCTTATAGCTGTCTATTGTATAGCTGGATAATAGGTACTGATTTGTAAATAATTTGACATGAATAACTTTAGCTTACAGTATATTTCTAACTAACTAGGCAGCTCGTTCGCTTTCTCTTGACAATACTTTCTTCAAAGATGGAACACATTTTGGGGTCAACTTGAAAGAAAGGCAGATGTGAAGTGTAAAAGTGAGCTCAGAGGTCAAATGTGACATGATCAATAAGGTTGGCCACCAAGTCTCCCACAGAGACTCACTCTGCAAGTATTTACTCTAAGCTATGAGTGCAGGAGCTCAAATCTAACACACATACATGTCAGTGCTATCAATCTTCTTTTTGGGTTCATCAATTTATATTGCATATCAAATACATCACCCCCCCCAAAAAAATCATATGAATCCTTTCTTCCTCAGTGCATGCTGCTGTGATTGCCATAAATGAGGCTATTGACCAAGGCGTACCAGAGGGCACATTGGGGGCTATGCAGAACCCCAATGCCATGCTGGTCAACCTGGATCCCAACTCTGCTCGACAGTACCACGAGACATTGTACCAGGCCAAAGGAGGGAAGGTGGCCAGCTCACGCAAGCGGGTAACCTTTAGCACCAATGGATCACAGACAGCATGTGGTGAATGCTGTTCATCGCTTTCTCAGGGCCAACAGTGAATAACAGCCTGAGGCACATTATTCCTTTTTTATAATTAAAAATGAAGGGAGTTCATAGGAACTGGTTTCTAATTTTGATTAGAAAATAATTGAACATTCAGCTTGAAGATGCAAGAAAAAGTTAGCATTAGATGGTGTTAGAATGAAGCAATACAAAACAGTGGGGCGGCAGAACTTAAAGCACCCACTGTACCAAAATATTTTGCCAGTATAGTGTCCTGTAGGAAGAATTCAATGACACGTAGTGCAAATGTGTAATATTGTCGCTCTGCTCTCACAGCAAATGGAGAATGCCGAGGCAGAGAGGGACATCTATGATGAGCTTCTTACTCAGGCTGAAATCCAAGGCAATGTCAACAAGGTTAACTGTAAGTCGATCAACGCGCGCGCACACACACACACACACATCCATGTGCCAATATATTAATTGGATTCTGCTCTGCACTTGTGAAATGTCGAACTTTCTCCAACAGTGAACAATGCTTTGAGTGCAGCTGAACAGGCCGTGCTGAATGGAGATGAGGATAAGTTGTATGAGGCACTGAAGGCCATGGGTATTCAGAACCTGCTGCCCCAGAACAAAGCATGGTACCTCAAACAACTTCAGGGTGACCGAGAGAATAAAGAGCAGGTAGGGCCAAGAGTCAAACAAGAACTTCTGCAACAAATCTCCTTTTTTGTCTCCACATTAATTTGATTTCCTCCTTATTAGACATCTCCAGGAGATGCTCTGAC
The DNA here is from genome assembly GCA_015108635.1 of Andinoacara biseriatus. NCBI lineage: Eukaryota > Metazoa > Chordata > Actinopteri > Cichliformes > Cichlidae > Andinoacara > Andinoacara biseriatus. The sequence continues at coordinate 23,156 of VUQJ01006121.1, forward strand.
TAAGGATGAGCTGCAGAGTGGTGTGGATGTTGCCAATGGGATAGCAGAGAGCTACCTAAAGTGTAAGAATGCAACATTTGCATTGTAACAAAATAATCTGTCTGTGTTTTTATAATTTGGCTTCTGTCTTTGTGTAGTGTTGAAAGCAGTACAACGCATCAATGATGCAATCAGAGAAGGCGTGCCTGAAAAGACGGTGGAGGAGCTAATGAACCCTGATGCACAGCTGCCTGAGGTCTACCCGAATGCGGCAGACCTCTACCAGAGAGAGCTAGCCAGCCTGCAGCAACAGAGCCAAGAGGTACCCAGAACACGACAGGAAACTCGTGAAACATGTTGAACATACGCTGACACAGTTCTCAGCCTGAAAAGATGTGGCATTGAAGGCTAAATTACAAGAGCAGCTGACCTTTTTGCAGTTTATATTGCAACAGGTGTGATGTTGTAATCTAGCCTTTTCTGATGATAATAGAGTTTATTTTAGATTTGACTAATAGGACTGAGACATATACAAACTAAAAAGGGCACTAGGCAAGTGCGTTCTCTGCAAAGGCTAATCCCCTATCATGCAGCATTAACTCTTTGAGGTCTGAGTACTCCTATCCCTGATTCTAACTGTAGCCACAAGTCCACAACAGAGGGTCATAATTGTTTTGTTTGTTTTTGGAGCCAGAAGTGACCACATGAGAATGTTGAGCAGCTAATGCTAGCTAGTTTGGTCAGGAAGCATAATCTCTCCAGGTGCAATATGCGGACTATGCTTATTAACAAACTGATAATGCATTTAATATTCTGATAAATGTCATTCACCAGAACTGAAGCATAACCTTCTGTACACTGAGCTCATGTAATGTTTAAACCGGCAAACGTCAGGCTGCTTAGCGAGCACAAAACTTCAAAAACCGTGAAAGCAGTGATAGCATTCTGCCATGTCCATAAGTAGGCTGTACTTTACTGCACACCTATATGCCCAACTTGTTTATAATCTTCCCAACAGACAGACCTAATAAACAAAAGAACTTTATTTTAAGATGGGGTACTTCTGTCACATTTATATTAAAGGTTGAGACTTGTTGTTCTTATTTTTAGCTCCATGTTTTTATTCTTAAATCCTACCAACAAATAAAAGTATACTTGGTCTACAGTTAAAAATAAGGTTTATGTATCATCTGCTGGGTTGGAAGTTTTTAATATTGTATGACCTCTTTCTTGATTGAGTAAACATTGTAGTTGATTATTATAGTAGCAATAATTGTGGAACAGCAATGTAAGACACAATCATATGGCTTTTTATGGCTTGCCTCTGGTATTTTTCTGGTGCTTATATATGAAGTACTTTATATATGTGGCTTCTGTCCCGCAGGGCAACCTGACCCACCCTGAGCTGCTTGTTGCTGTGGAGATGCTGTCCTCGGTGGTGCTAATGAATGAGGCCATGGATGTTGGAGACCGAGCTGCTCTCTGGAAACAACTGTCCAGCATAGTCACTGGACTCAGTAATGTTGAGGATGAGTATGCTCAGAGGTGAGCACCCACATCTGGAGTCATCAACACGTCTTTTGTGAAGTCTTGATTTTCCGAGGCAGGCTGTTAACACAGTGCGTTACCTGTGTGCTCCTCAGATATATGGATGAACTGATGCGTCTTAAAGCAGCAGCCAGAGAGGAAGGGTCCGATTATCTGACCTGGAACGACATTCAGGCCTGCATCGACCAAGTCAACCTGGCTGTGCAGGAGGAACATGAACGTAAGAGGCGGACCATTTACATCTTTGACAGAATTCAGTTCATTTCACTTCAGTTTTATTTATATAGTGCCAAATCACAACAACATTCACCTCAAGCGTGAGCAAACACTTGGCGACAGTGGGAAGGAAAAATTATTTTTTACCAGGAAGAAACCTCCACCAGATGGGCAGTCTACTGTCACGACTAGTTGGGGAGAGGGGAGGGAGACAGGACGAAAGAGGGTCTGTGGAAGAGAACCAGAGATTAATAATAACTAATGATTAAATGCAGTCGGGTATAAACACAGAGTGAAAAGAGGTAAGTGAAGATTCAATTTCAGTTCAATTTTATTTATATAGTGCCAGATCACAGCAAACAGTGGACTCAAGGCACTTTATATTGTAGGTAAAGACCCTACAATAATACAGCGAAATCCCAACAGTCAAAACGACCCCCTATGAGCAATCACTTGGTGAAGATGGAAGGAACAACTTCTTTTTAACAGGAAGAAACCTCAAGCAGAACCAGGCTCAGGGAGGGGCAGGGATAGGGAAAAACAGCCAGCTATCTGGTTCGACACCATGTTTCTAAGATTTGTGGGGCCGAGCACAAGAACTTCAGTTTTATCAGAATTTAGAAACAGGAAATTAAAGGTCATCCAGGCCTTTATGTCTTTAAGACATTCCTGCAGTCTAATTGATTTGTGTCATCTGGCTTCATGGATAGATAAAGCTGGATATAATCTGCATAGTAATGAAAATGTATGCCATGCCTTCTAATAATACTGCCTAAGGGAAGCATGTATAATGTAAATAGGATTGGTCTTAGCACAGAACCGTGTGGAACTCCATAAATAACCTCAGTGTGTGAAGAAGACTCCCCATTTGCATGAACAAATTGGAGTCTATTAGATAAATAGGGTTCAAACCACTGCAGCGCATTACCTTTTTAATACCTAGGGCATTCTCTAATCCCTATAATAAAATATTGTGGTCAACAGTATCGAACGCTGCACTGAGGATGTAAAATTATTTACAAGATAATCAACCTGTGTGGCAGTAGACTTTAGGTAGCTGCTCTGCGTTGTGTTGACACATGCCATGGAGGAAGATAATAATGGAGAACCTATATCCTTAAACTTAGTTACAGCACTTTTAGAAGGACTTCTACTGTAATGAAATTTATTTCCCACTGCTGTGTAATCCATTATTGTAAATTTAAATGTTATTAAGAAATGATCAGACAAAAGAGGGTTTTCAGATGATACTGTTAAATGTTCAGTTTCTATGCCATGTGTCAGAACAAGCTGTGGGGTGTGTTTAAAGTGGTGGGTGGGCTCATTTACATTTTGAGAGAAGCCATAATGAACCCCTGAAAGAGATATTATATGGCACAGCCCTACCAGCAGCCAAATATTCCAATTCTTCAAATGACTACTTGTGACAGTGTAACTAAACCAAGTCACTTCCCATAAACTAGCTTGTTAAAATATCCAACAACAGTCGAAATAAATAAAAAAGCTTTTGTCCCAGTTTCCCCATCCATGATAACGATGGATGAATTTAAATTTATTAAGGAATAAAGTAAGTGCATTTTGTTTTTAGCTGTTTTTTGCTAGCCAAGATTAGCAACATGTTTAATATCAGTGAATTAGCTAGCCAGTGAGAAAGTTGGTAACTCCCCAACTCTAGCCTCTCTTCCAAATATGGCCAGGTCCGGCTAGGCGGTACTAACTGGAAACTAGTAGCACTCATGCCTCTCTTCCAGTGTGGCAACTTATGCCCTTGTCTCCCTACTTAAAAAAATGGTTATAAACAAAATGCTAGAGTTGAGTAAACAGTAGTCCACAAACAAATCAATATCATTAGCGGCTACATCATTTGTATACAGTTTGTGTGTAAAACACACTTAAAAACTACTAATGTTGCAGCATACTGTGATTTCTAACTCTATAATTCATAAAGTGAATGTTTTTACTTGTTCAGTGTAGGGTTTTTTTTTAGTATAAGAACATACCAGTACCTTCATAAGTAATCTTCCTTTGTTTTATTTGAGTTATATTTCACCTTTTTGTCAAATACGGCCGCATCTTGACTGAAAAAAGACATTCTTCATCCTCATCCTCCTAGAATCTTATGAATAGACCCACATATTTTTATTACTTTTTGTGTATCTGCTTGTGTTATTGTAGGAATTGCTGCCATTGGACTGATCAATGAGGCCCTGGATGACGGGGATCCAATGAAGACATTGACCATGCTTCAGAGTTCCTCAGCCAAGCTCACAGATGTGGATCCGTCTATTGCTCAGCACTACCATGACAAACTCTTGGAGGCCCGCAGAGAGAAGGCTCATGTAAGACAGGACCTCATCTTTCTGACTTTTGTAGAAAACAAAATAACAGAGGACGAAAACATAAGTTTGGCTTATTATCTGCTCATAAGTATGGGGTTTGGATCGCAATAACTGCAGCATTGTCTCTTTATTTGCTTTTTGTGTGTATCTAGTATTCCTATGAACATTATGCAAACAGTGCATGCAAACAGGGCATGGCTACAGTTACATCCAGCCATTTGTCAGGCTATTTTTTAAACTGCAGGTTAGTTAAAGTTAAGGGTTTTATATTTGACTTGACTTGGGATGCACATAGAAGATTCTAATGATCTTAGTTGTCATATTTACTATAAGCAAGTCATCAAGTGCAATATTTGGTCTTAATTAGATGGGATGAACTTGGATTTTTCCTCTTGGCTCAGCTACTGTATGGGTATATGAGGACTTTTTTTTTTTT
>VUQJ01006132.1:24937-38181 GCA_015108635.1 Andinoacara biseriatus
TGGTTACAGTGATGTAAAACAGTTGCTAATGAAGATCTGAATTCTCTAAGGGATATAAAACAACCTCATTGGAGGGCAGTAGCAAAAATTCATAGTACCTGAAACAGTTCTGTCATTATTAGGACACAAAGGGTATTTGTGTACCAGCCAATACTGGCAGTATAGCCCTTATAAATAACAATTTCCATATTACAAGAGATGTGAAATAGCTTGGAAGCTTTAACACTGGAGATAGAAAGCCTCAGTTCAGTGTTTATTTATTTTTTTAAATCTTTTTCTTCTTTTCTTCAGACTTTAAAGTCTGCTGTCCAGCAGTCACTTAGTTTCTTAAGACTCAGGAACAGTGATATGCATAACTATATGTTATGCATATCATAACATATAGTTATGTTAGGGTTATAGTTAGGGTTCTGATGGCAGGATAGTGACAAGTGGAGGCGGAGAGAGAAACATGTCACTGGTATTTTCTGCATTTAAAAGTCAGTGATTAAAAAGTGATACATGGAAAAGCATTAAAAAACGTGCAAAAACTGTTGAACATCTGGTTCTCCAGTAATATTTCTCTGTGGACAGATATGTCCTCAGCTGAACAATGTTGTCACTGGTTCTGAGGTTTACTGCTCCTTGTGGCTTTAGGCAACTGCATTCTGTGCTTTATTATAAGGTATCATGCAGCAGTTCTAGCTTTTAACCATCATTCTGATGACTACCATATAACCTAATGGGAATTTTTATGTAATTTGTATGTAATTTCAATGAGCACATCATGAACACTTCCATTGTTTGATAAAATAAATAAATACAATTAATGAAGTTTCGTATGTAAGCTTGAAATAATTTGGGCATATTAAATGCCATTGTTCAGCAGTCCTTCTGTATCGAGATGCTGAATTTAACTACCAAATTGACAGACATTTAAATACAGGGAAAAGAAGGAGAGAAGACAAGGCAAAAAGGTTGCATGCCGAGTTTGTCCATGGGACCCAGGGTTTCTGTGAGTGTCTGAATGGACCAGCTTACAACATACTTGACATTATATTATATAAAACTACTGATCAAATTTAGTGACTTTTTAATTGAAGGTGTTGGAATGCCCTTCCAAACATTTCTCCACACTTTAACCTTCTGTTGAATCTTTAATAGTATGGTAGGTAATGTTCCACACTTGAACCTTAAAGCACTAGAAGCACACAATTTCTATGACTTCCAAGAAGAAGTTCTGGAATGATAAAGACATAAAAACTGCAAAAATGCTCCCATGACTTTATTATTTTGAGGTTATTTTTTCTCTGTGCTCTGTGGAAAACTAGTTTAAGCATGTTTGATCTAAGCTAGGTAATCACCATTTAACCAAAATCACTCTGTTTGTTGTTTTTGTTGATGGCAGCATGTAGGAACCCTCCAGTTTCACTCCGATGACAGGACTCGGCGATGTTTATCTGAATGATTTTATTTTTTCTGTCTGAAAAGTAATATGGGTTTTAAAAGGCATAAGAAATTAATGGCTTGAACTCATGAGTTGTTGCCATTTCATTACTACTAATAATTGCTTATATCCTTTCCCCTCCCAGCTACAAAGGTGACCCAGCCCTACAGAGTGGTGAGCACCAGTGGTGTGGCACAGATTCAGTGTGTCATCCATCCCCAAAACCTGAAGTACCAATACCCCGAGGAGGCCAGAGTCACTGTGCTGAAGGGCCTCCATGGCAACCAGGAACTCTGCTCATCCATCCTCAACTTCACAGACTACAGGGAGACACGTATGGTGCCAAAGGGAGAGGTACTTTGAGTTTCTGCCAATTTGCCTATTAAGGTTCATTCTCTATAACAGCTTTAACCAGGGCATTTTCCACTGCTCTTTTTATTTATTTATTTTTTTGATATTGACATCAGACATCATATCAGTTAGGTTAAAAAATATAAGAAAAAATAGCTATTCAGTTCCAGTTGTCTACAATTCTTACAAATTACAAAGAAAGAACAGTGAAACTTGTACAGAGAATACTGAGGAACACTGATTTCCTGTATGCTTCAGGTGCAGTGTACTGCCGAGACCACACATGACACTGTAGAGGTGACTCTCTCTGGACTGAATGCCACTGACACAGATATGTATCGATGTGAGATTCAGATCTTCTACCCACCACCGTACCTGCGGCTTACTGGCAATGGCACACTCATTCATGTACTAGGTGACGCAACCACATTTGCATGTTTGTCCACTGAGCTGAACAATTTAGTGTATATATCTTTTTTTTCAGCCTTAAATTCTCTGTCTAATTTTCATTTGTCCGCAGATAGCGTTGGCTGCCCTGTACAAGAAACTCAGAGACAAATTCACCACCAGGGTGAAGAAGAGGAAGATGATGAAGAGGGTGATAACGGGGCACCAGTCAGCATTCCTGTGGTTGTTCTGGTCATAGTGATCATTTGTGTCTTAATCATCATCATCTACTTCCAGGTCAGAACATTATTATGTTTATTTTGTCCTCATAGTGATTGTGATTAATGCTTATTTTAATAAGTAGCATTCAAATTACCCTCCTCCAACACTTTTTGTTTAACTGTTACTAACTATTAACTGTATTGATATCACTGTCATTGCAAACACCATGGTATGTGTAGTGTAGATCAGGTCGATATTTATTAACTGGCAAGCTCCCTTGCAGGTGCCAACAGCAAGGTAATTGTTTCTGATTTCTTAGAGGGAATACTGACTTATTAAAGAGCAACAACAAGTGACATTAAGTCATTAAGTAATTCCATAGGTGCAACACCTGTAAAGTACTGTAAGGCACCCATAGTGCCTTACAGTTGGGAATGTGTGAAGGCTGTAATGTAAAGAAGTGCAGAAGGTTTCGTTTTCAGAATTTTAAGCCAACAGTACAAATTGTTGGGGCTGGGCAGGCTGTTCAATGTGGCATGCCGTGTTCTCTGCATGCGTTCCAGCTCAGCTCCCTGTTAAAATTACTCTCTCAGGACATTCAGTTCTCTTGTTGATTTTGTAAACTGGACTAGTAAAACTATTACAACTTTCACTTTATAGATTTTTTTTCTCAATTTTGACAACCTCACAGGAATCTCATAGATAAGTTGCAGAATATGCCCTAGGAAACTTCCTCCTCCTTAGACTAGTTTTACCCACTTGTTTCCTGCCAACCAGATCGTAATGTTTAAGCTTGCTAATCAGTTCAGGCATAAGGTCACCAAAGTCGGTCTAGCTTTATATCTATATTTATGTATATATTCACAGTGAAAGAAAGTTACTTTAGCTAATGCAGTGCTTACATTCTTACATGCAAACAGCCCAGAGCACTAATAGCATGAAATTGTAGCAGCAAAACCAGCTTATGAGATTATTTGAGCTCATCAACATAAACACAATATGTTTAGTTGACAGAAATCTTTATCTGTCCATCTTTTCCAGCCTCACAGCTGTTACTCTACACTGTGTATAACCACTTAAAGCATAGATTATTATTGTCTGGTGTTTACTCCATTAACAACGCCATATTATCTATTTTCAGACTGTCCAATGTGAACGAGGGAGGAGAGAAATTTTCAGACCGGGGCCTGGCATGCTTCATAAGGTGGATGCTGCTTCATTTCCATGTGAAAACATTGTCTGTAATATGTGAACACAAATCTGAAATTTGAACTCAGAGACGATGTTCTTCTGGCCTAGAAGCATTAGAATGATACTGACCAATTCTATATAGTGGGCGGGGTGGGAATTATTAATTGTCACCTCTGTTATGATTGAGGATAAACACCAAAATAACATTTGGCTGTCTGTACATATTTTACTTATTAAGTAAATAAATAATGTTTACATTCTTGTAAACTCAAATTACAGTAAAAAGCTGTAGCTTTGATAAAGTTTCCATTTCTATTGAGTTTAGATGTAAATCACCTGCATTGTGCACAGCTTGAATGGAAGTTCAAATGCAATGCTTGGAATAATTAAAGTGTCGTCTGTGAGTGCACTGATAGCTATCCTATTTTTGCAACTATTGAGGTTGTTGCAATGCAAAGCAAATATTCATGTATTCATGTTGGATATTAAGCAAAAATAAAGTTTTTTAACTTTAAATTGCACTTTTGTCATTGAAAAAATATAAATATATGATCTTACAGCCTATATTGGAAATATGAGACATTTTTGGACTGGACATACATTTTAATAGTTTCCGTAACATTCTAGCAGTCTCTCCTTTATTTTGTGTCTTCACTAGTGTGGTTCATCAACATTCTTGGAAACCTGCTTTTTTTTTTTTTAGCACATAATAGTGCAGTTAGCTTTTTTTTAGCCAGTAGGTGTATATCATGTCAGGGCCTGGTGCTGTCCAGCTCTTCATATGTGAGACTCTTTCCTAGATGTCTGCCATTGTGATGGTTACTGGAGCCTGTTCAGGCAGGTTGCTGTGGTTTGGTCTTAGATCCACTAGCCACTGAGCATTGGTGTTGTGTCTTGTATCCGTCTCCCATATACTCCGAGTATTGCTCTGTCTCCAGTCTTGGTGGGGGTGCTCGTCTGGACATGGAAGCAGAAGAGCACAAACTTGTGAGAACACGCTCCCCTTTCTTGTGCTGCGAACATATTTTATGGTCCCAACAAAACTACTGCAGCATCTGTGTGCAGCACAGAGGTTAAACACAGACAGCAATTATGAGCAAGATGACAAGTATGAACTCTGCGTCTTTTTATTTGTGATACAAACTCATACAAAGCAGCAAGTTCAGCCTTAGGGTCCAACCTAATTCACAGCTGTGAAAATTGCATCACTTTTCTCATGTAATACACACCATGCAGTGAAACAGCGGTAGAAAACTTTACGTTGAGATGGCAGAGTCACACCCTTCTGTTGTTTTTGTCACACGCTCCTGGTTCAAGACCAGCTATCTTGCCTTTTTTGGCCAAGCACCGAGTGGTGAACACTGTTGGTGGAAAAGACGCCTGAGAGTACACATTAGATGGGTTGGTGGAGAACATCTGGTTTATTCTCCTGGCTTCTATCTCGCTGGTGTACCTCTTCAGGCAGTTAGCCAAGTCTGAGTCTTTGCTTGGCAGTCTCTAAGGCCTCAGATATGGACAGCCTGTTGTCCTTCCTTGGCACCGCTTTCTGCAACTCTGATACAATAATTGGCTAACTTCCCTCTATGCTGCCTTGATCTTAGCCTGTAGTTGTCGTTTCCATGGAGGGTACTGTTCCTTATTGCTGTTCATCTTATAGCCAAGCATCTCAAGGATCACTGCTGCCATTGTATACATCAACTGATTTCAGTTTCAGTGGTTTTGGTGATAGTCGTGGATTGTCCGTTACTACAGCTATGCACATCACTCTCATTCTTGACAACTGGTAGCAGTAAACAGACTAGCTCTTTTCTACACTGTCTGAGTACTCAAAGCGCTTATACAGCATGTTTACATTCACTCATGCACTTCCATGTGTAAGTAAGCTAAGTGCTTATTGTCCAACATTCACATGCATTCATACTCCAACCCTTGAGTCGGAGAGCAACTTGGGGTTCAGTATCCTGCCCAAGGATACTTTGCCACGCAGCCAAAAGCAGCCAAGAATCAAACCCCTGACCTTCTGATCAGGAGGTGACCTGCTCTACCTCCTGAGCTACAGCCACCCACAACACATCTTATCCATTCCTCAGGTACACTCATTGTCCATTATGTTAAATAATCTAGTTTAAAGATCCACTGCCCTCTCATGTCCATTCCTCCATAGGTATGTCCTCTGGACCAACCACCTTTCCAGTCTTCAACTTCTTCATATCTGCCCTCACTTCCTCCTTAATACTCCTCTGCATTTCCTGATTGTCTAACTTTTCTTCATCCATCCACCTGTCTCTCATTTTCTTTGTTCAACACCTACTTGAAGAACTCCTTCCATCTTCAAAACACACTCTCTTCACACATGAGCACATTTCCATCTTTATTCTTAGCAGAACTCATAGTTCCATCAATTACGACAAGTTGTCCACAGGTTCTGTGCTCTGCCCCTGCATCTGGCTCTCTGGGACAGGGTGGGCGCCTTTTGCTCTTTTGGGAGGTGGAGCAGGCAGTTGTGGGGGGCTCAGGTGGGCACTCTGTGAATCTGGTTGTCCTAGGCCACTGGGGCTGTGCCTGGGCACCTTGGCTGGTGTTCAAAGCCCTCTTGGGTTTTGAGTCTGCTCACTGTCTCTCGCCTCATGCAGTGCTGTGGGCTCCTCTTTTTGGCTGCGCATGCTGGCTGGGTGTGACTTGGTTGTGCTCTCTGGCCTCTATTGGGTCTTGGCGCTGTGGAGAAATCCCTGTATGTTTCTGCCTTGGGACACAGGTGTCCACTACTTCTTGGCCTTAAGTTGCATCCACTCGAAGTAAGTTGGAGCCACTTGGGGTTTTATTACCATGTTGTGTTGGGATGTTTGAACTCCGGCAATTCTGGTGACTTTGTTGAGAATGGGGGTGCCATCAAAATCACCACACTGCCTAGTTTGGTTTCTGCTAGTCTCTTTATCCTTGTTTAGATATCTGGATGCTGGGTTTCACTGAGGTGCATTTTGCTGGTAACGTTGCTCTTTTTCCTTGGAAATTATTCAAGCTCACCACTTTTGATTTGTCCTCATATCTGCACGGATACAGGCATGCACGTACACATAGGGTGCAACTATAGTATATACTTTCTGAAGTGTATGTGGACACATTTTTAATACCACAAGGTAATATCATATGGTATTTCAGTTTCCCACCTGTTCCAGCTACATGACCAGTTTACCTGTCAATATTTTTCTGAAACCCTTTAAAGGACAAAAGTTGTCCAAGTCCTGAAGCAGAAAAGATGCCCCAGACCATCACACGACTGTAAGGCCACAGAATATTTTTCCAAAAGTGTTGGGGATCATCAAGATGTGTTTTGGCAAATGTGAGACAAGCATCTGCATTCTTTTTTGTCAGCAGGGTGTTTTGCCAGGTCTTATTGTCAAATCATGAACTCTGACCTTAACTGAGGCAAGTGAGGCCTGCTCCTACTCCTACGAGATAACGTTGATGATTCATGACACTTTGGGGAAGAACTGTTGAAGCTGGGTTAAAAAGAGAGGTCACAATTAGTTAGCAGCACTATGGCTTCATGCCAAGAAAGAGCACTACAGGAATTTACTTTGAGAGTGTTGATGGAGAAATATAAAGAAGGCCAGAAGGAGATGCGCTGTTTCTTTGTAGAAACATATGAGAAAACATATGATAGGATGCCAAAGAGGAATTGTGGTACTGCATGAGGATGTGGGGGTGGTGTAGGACATGTATGACAACAGTGGTGAAGTGTGCAGGTATGAAAAATGGCTTCAACATGGGAGTGGGATTACATGGAATTGGCTCTGAGCCTCTTGTGATGGACAGGTTCAATTAATTTCATTTCAATGTTATTTACAGAGCGCTAAATCACAACAAGGGACTTTAGATTGTAAGGTAAAGACCCTACAATAATACAGGGAAAACTCCAACAATTAGATGATCCCCTATGAGCAAGCATTTGGCAACAGTGGGAAGGAAAAACCTGGGATCAACCTTACAAAGCAATGGGCTCCAGAGGGGAAGAAGAAAGTATAGTGAGGCGAGTGTTAGTGGTGAGCTGTAGCAGAAGCCTAAATGATAAATGGACTAGTTCTTTTATGCAGTTTCTACTTGAGCACCCAAAGCAAAGTTTTTTCTAGCCCTATGTGATTTCTATCTAACATTCACACTCTAATCAACACATTGAATGCATTGAATGGGTTCAGGGTTTATCATGCAGACTGGAGCAGGCAGGGCTCAAACCACCAACCTTAAGATTATTAGGGGACTTGCTCTATCTCCTGAGCTACAGCCACCCAAACAAGAAAGAATGAAAGGGAACATTTACAAATTGGTAGTGACACATGCTATGATGCATGGTTTGGGGACGGCAGCACTGACAGAAAGAGAGGAGATCCAACTGGAGGTGGCAGAGTGGAATATGAGTAGGGTTAGAGTGACAGAGGAGGATGCTTGGGATAGCGTGAGCTGGAGGCAGATGATCCACTGTGGCAACTCCTAAAGGGAGCAGCAGGAAGAACAGCAACAACAACAAGGAAACTATGAAAAAAGGAGGCAGCAGACTCTCTAAATCTTGTTACAACATCACATGAAGTTTTCAAAGCACATTTATTTTCTGCTTGAACTACAACAAATCCAGGGCCCTTATTTGTGTAACTCATTAAATTCCTTGTTTCCACACAACTGTTATAAAAACTATAAATGCGTTTTTTTGAGGTTTTTCTTTTTCCAATATGGAGTTTGAGACTGTAGCATGTAATCATGCACTTTGGACTCCAGAGGATGCTAGTGGAGCTTTGAATGATCACAAGCTTTAACTTACAGTTTTTCTCAATTGTTAAAACACATTTCCTGAAACCACCACGGATTTTCTCAAAACCTTGAACACAAATCCAAAAACTCAAATTACATTCACAAAACCTCAGACTCTTCCTGCAAAACCAAACTATTGCCTCAAAACAGTTCACACGGTGCTCAAAAGCAAACACTGTTGTCAGATCAGATCACCTCGAGTCAATCAAAATCACGAACACCACTGAACATAACACAGAAACCCCCCCCACAATGATCAGATCATAAAGTATTTAGAAATAAGTTTTACTGTTCACATAAATGCTTTTACAAAACACACACACACACACACACACACACACCCAAGGGAGCAGGCCAACAGCCACGCCAAAACACCCAGCTCCCCACTCCAGAACCACCGAGTGCCCACCTCCTGGGTGGGCAGTAACGACCAGCAGGGCCCAAACATGTCCCACAGGCGGTGAGGCACAGCAAACCCCAGATCCAGGACCAGCCATTCATGTATGCATGCACGCATGCCAACCCTAACGCATCATAGTGCAAAATGTGTTTTAGTGGGTGAAAATATGTTTACACGTAGTGTTTAACTAGGTGAAAAGTGCTTAAGGTTCTGCCAAAAGGGTGGCCATTTCAATAAATGGGTTCAGGGCACTAAGCATTTGGTTCAGACAACGGTTTAGTGTTTTGGCAATTGAGGAACACTGTTTTTCACCACAGTTTATCTACATTTTACAGTCACTGTAAAAGTTACTGAAAGTTACTTCAAGTTTTGTGCATATTTCTGTGAGACATAAACACAGAGATATGCACAGTTCTTCAGTTTGCATTTGCTGATGACGTGGAGATTACTATCACAAAACGAAAAGTACCCACACCAAATCTAGCTTTAACCCTTTGCAACCAAGCGGTCTCTGTACACTTTGTATCTTTCAAATGTTGCTGCTAATTACTGCTTTGAAAAAAAATATATAATAATGTTGACTACACTAGTAAATCATTTTTTGGCTGTGTGCCAATGTATCCTTGGGCAAGATGCTTAACCCCAAGTTGCTCTCCGATGCAAGCGTTGGAGTATGAATGTATGTGAATGTTAGATAATTAAAAGCACTTAGCTTAGTTACACATGGAAGTGCTTGTATGAATGGGTGTGAATGAGGTAAATGTAAATGTGTTGTATGAGTGCTTTGAGTGCTCAGACAGAGTAGAAAAGCGCTATATAAGAACTAGTCCATTTACCATACTGAAGGAAGCATGAGCATTTCAACCTAGTTTTACAGCTCAAAAAGCTTATACACCAAAGTACAAATCCCTGATGGAACCCCCTCAAAGGGATTAATAAAGTTTAATATAATCTTTAATTTAAAAAAGTTGCCAATGAAGTCCTTGTTTCAAGGTCATGAAATAAAATGTAAAATTAAATTGAGACACAAATCCTTTAGCTTGGTCTACTGATTGATTGACTGAAAAATTGCCCTAATTCTGCAATCAGGCTCTGGAGTCAGTTGTCAGTCAGTGAGTGTGCTTTAGTTTTTGGGGTCCAACTAACCAGTAAGGCTTTACAAATTCACACACATTGACATGCACATTCACTAACAGAATTATCACAACTGTCTTTTTTTGACTTTTTATAAGAAACTCAAATAATAAGAAACTAGAAATCCCCCTAGATAAAACTATCCGTGCACCATGCACAGGAACCCAGAGAATAGTTTATTTTTCTTTAAACACACACTCCACACAATCTTTTATACATGCTTCAGCATGTTAAAGAATAGATAGCAGTTCGCCAAAGTACTGACGCTTACTTTGATGGCAATGGAAAAGTCTGAGGAGCCCTAAAATTACAATTAATTATCTGTCATGATCCTGGGTGTGTTGACCCAGCATTTTTGTTTTGCGCTTGACTTAAATTTATGTTACAAAGTATTTTGTGGTTTTCCTGTGATATGGTTTATGGATACGGCAATGTTGTATACGATGATTTCCTATGGCTTTTGTTATTTGCCCGTGGTTAAATTGCACTCCCACCACATTTACTACAAATCCCACAATGCACTGCAAAAGCCAAGACCTGTGTGCTATCTCATTTTCCGTGTTGCCAGTGACACATTGATCAGTGATGGATAAAAACTTTTTTACAGCAACATTTAAGCATTTGAGCCCCCAAAAGGATTTTTCCAAACAGGCAAAGCAAAAGACCTGATTGCAGGGAAAAAAGTGAATTGGTGCTATGGATGTGGGAGAAGATGCTGTGTGAAGCATCACTGCGTCACACAGCATTTTTTCTGACTGTAAAGCACAGAAGTTCACATCACAGTGTAATTTTTTAAAGAAAATTTTATGTCTTAGTTAATGTGTTGAGGAAATAGTTGCTGTATTTTGGGAATTCAAATTCATATTGTTGATATAATTATTTTTTAAATTAATTATTATTATTTTTAATCCTGTTCAGCCCGCGACTCAGACTGTGTCTTCAATTTTGGCCATCTAGTATAACAGAGCACCCCTGAGCTACAGGATTTTACAATGATCTGAAAATGAAGAAAAAGCAAGCTACACTTTTTGAATGTTTTTATAAGCCAGCTGCCCCTGAAGTCACAGGGGCAGCTTTAGAAGAACCAGTTTGATAGACACATTGAGTTGATTCAACCTGTATTTCTGTACATACTACCGAATACTTAATACTTAATACATGTTTTGCTTTTATACTGTTTTAAAAATTCTACGTTTTTAATACAAAGCCAACTGTTGTACAGTTTGTTTTACATTTATTCAAATGTAAGCATCAGAGAAATTTTGCAATGTTAAATATGCTTAAAAATAAAAATAAATTGTCAATTACATTGCACTAACTGGTGTACTTTTTTTTCTAAGCACTGTATACCCACAACAAAAATGATCCAACATCCATCCATCCATCCTTGCTCATTGATATGAATATAGTGACATCGCACCTCCCGCTCTCAATGCATCCTTTTTAACCTTTCTGTGATGTTTTCATGGTGCACATTCTATCTATGTATTCTGTGTATTCTAGATAGACAGACAGACAGACAGACAGACAGATAGATAGACAGATAGATAGATAGATAGATAGATAGATAGATGCATATAAATTTGACCCTGTTAAAGTGTTCTTGGCAGTGACAAAGTTTAAAGCCTGATCTTCAAAAAAGAGAGGGTGTCTGTCTCCTGAATCCAAACTGGGAGCTGGTTCCACAGAAGATGGGCCTGAAAGCTGAAGGCTCTGCCTCCAATTTTACTTTTCAATACCCTAAAATCACAAGTAAACCTACAGATTGCGAGTGAAATTGGGGTGATATCATGCTATGAGGTCTTTAACTGATTAAGTCGTGTTTTAGACTGCTTATTTCTGGCAGATCTGTGCTGTTGATTCTACCTTCTGTCAGCCGCCTTAGCCGAGAACAAAAATCAGATGCTGCTTCGGGCAGTATCTGGAAGTTGCATTCCTGCTGACGGAGGCGGAAACCAATGTGGTTTTCCTCTTTCCCCTTGAACATGTCAGTCTGAGCTGCTTTCCTGTTCAGCACAGGTGTAGACAGTTATTATCTGAGTTAAAATAAAATTTTTGCTACCATCAACAAGTCTCTGAGCTTTTTTATCAACAAGTTCTTTCCATCCGGAGTTGCTCACAGGATATGTTGTGTTTTTCTTTCTTCTGAATAAATTTTCATGACTACTTTAGAGACTTTGTTCAAAGCAACTAATCTGATAGCAACAATCATGCTGGAGCAATCAACTATAAATAATGTTGGGAATTGGGTAAAAACATAAAATTGAAAAACCCATCTTGCATCAACTTCTGTCTTTTTTATTTGATGCCATAACAGGATGTCTAACGATCTCTAAAAACTGATCAATAGCAAATTGCAATTTTGTTTAGACCCTTCTAAAGAGCCAGCAAGTCATTTTGGTTCTGATATTTTAATTTGTTGCTAGAAATAAAAGTGTTTCTTCTAGTGTCTTAACTTTGATTTAGTAGAATATAACAAATGCACAGTAATATTACTACTTTTGAAACAAAACCTTTATTCAGTGTCTTGTAGTGGACAACAGGACTTACTGAAGAAGAAGACTTAAGAAAGCAGATGGCAGAGTGAGGCAGAAAGAAATTTTACTCAAAATTGCAAAAGGGGAATCAGCCTTACTGCTGTCAGGGGGTGAGGTGGAGGAAATACAGACAAGCTCAGAAGAAGATGTATCAGCTTTTGAAGAGCCTGAGTAGGGACGGAGTGAGGACACCCACCATGCATAAGAAGAAGCGTTGTTCAATGTAGGGATCTGAAGTTTTTTGTTATGATTTCCAGAAGAGGAAGTTAAGAACCTTTTAAGTTGAATTCATACACATTTGTCAAATTTGACATTTGTGCAAACACTGTTAGCCCGGACTTTGTATCTACTTAAATAATTTAAGTAGAATTAACTAAAAAATATTAAGTTTTTGAAATTTTAGCTGCATTACTCAAAAATTCTAAGTGCATTCTACCAATTTGCTGATGAAGTTTAGCTTACTAATAATTTTAAGTTAAATGGGTTTAAAAGAGTACGTTTTAGTCATGACCACGCCTCCTTATTCATCTTAGCTTGTTAGGCCGCCATTCAGAAAGGAAACCGTTCGGTTAAACCATTTCTTGCTGCTAGGCTGGACTTCTTCATGGATGCTTTACACCTGTGATCCCATCCACTCCTACACCAAGGTAAGAGGCTTCAGGCCAGCTAACTCTGTTTTTATCACTGTAATAAGTGGTGTTGGGAGGCTGCCCAGAACAGGAGAAGTTCAAATTGTGTGATGTTAGCAGCTAATGGCGTGTAGCATTGATACGTGTGTCTTACAGCTCGCTCT
>VUQJ01006146.1:4532-15433 GCA_015108635.1 Andinoacara biseriatus
ATGCAACAATTCAGTCCCGTTTTGAGCATGAGGACAATAACAGCACAGCGACACAAACGAGAAATGCGCATTTTCTAGCTGGAAATACAGGCACTATTTTGAGTTTGTGTCAGCTAAAGATGAAAATATCAAGGTTTCTTGTACACTCTGTGCTGGTGACTATCTATCTAGCTTCAAAAACACTATGTCAAATTTGAAGAAACATTTGGAGTCACAGCATGGCGCAGTCAAACTTACAGAGCGAGTCTCACCAGGTGGTGTGATGCAGAGAGCTGCGGCTAACTTTTACTTTTTAAAGAAATAATCAGTAATCAGATTACTTTTTTAAGGTAACTACGCCATCACTGGCCACAATACAAGGTTAGAATTTCTTTTGACTCCTAATCAAGTGGTGTCAAATACATTGTGACAAAAACAAATTAAAGAAAAATAAAAGATTAAAACATCTTCAGGACAAACAATATGTTACTTACTTTAATGTCCCAAAAAAGAATCCTTGGACTTCATCATTATCATCATCCTCTGCATTTACAACCGTCTTTGAATCTATAAAGAAAGAGACTCGTGTTTACTTGCCTGAGATACAGACAAGTTCAGTACACAATGTTGGATAAATCACTAACTGACCTTTTACTTTGGTGTCATCCACAGCTTTGTATTCTGTGCTTTTGATAGCCAACTCAACACCGTACCCAGATAAAAGCATCTTTTGAGGCTTTGGATTCTGCATCAAATAAACACAAAGAACTGTAAAACAGTACAAAGTTGAATGTAAATTAGCATTCTACAGAAGATGTTTTCTGCCTGGATCTATACACTATGTGAACAGAACTACATTTAAACACATTTGAAGCAGAATGGATCATACTGGGTGGCTTTCAAGACTGTCACTGGGTACCATCTTTGCAATAAATTCAATTTTTTTCCCTGGTCGACTGTAACTGGAGTTATGAAGTGGAAAATGTCTAGAGGCAACAACAGCAGCTTAGCCACAACAGAACAGGCACATTGCTGACACATTATAAAGCATTTGTCTCGAATCATAAAAGTTGTTTGCAATTTACAAACTTTCTATAGAAGTGAGAGATAATGGCTGCACAAAGATCACCCTGTGTAAAGTCAAGAGTGATGTGAAGTAAGGCTCCACTGGACACTGGACCACTTCATTCGCTAATCCTGACCCCATCTAATTACTTAGATGAGGTCAGGATTAGCTGTGTTAGTGTTACATGTCCATATCCATGTGTCCAAATACTTATGGCAAAGTATGCTGTCTGATAACAGATTTTTCAAGACTACAGTCAGTGGAAGTTATAAACTATGAAACATTTTATCTGTGGGAACAAAAAGCACATGAACTGCCACATACAGCAGCAGATACACTGACTTTCAACCTTGACACCTGTGTCACCCAGACACTGCCTCAATCTTTCACAAGCGTAACGAGGAAACTTTCACACCCACACACTGCTTTTCTTCAAGAAAAGCACATTTCCTGCTTTCAAAGGCATCTGTTTGTCAGTTAGTTTTTAGAAATCTGTTCATTCTTCTCTTGAACACTGGTCAGTCACACGCTGTTCGTCCCTGTTCGTTTCATCAGCAAAAACTGAAAAGAAAAACTTTTTTTTTTTTTTTCATGACCCAAAAAATAGAACTAATGGACAAAGGAACTAAACACTGTTTGCAGTAAAGTGGTATTCAGTGTGATATCACTCAATGTGGCCCCCTGATAAGCAAGGTCTCTTAGGAAAATATATTACAGTAGATGCAATAGATTTATTCATCTGACCTGTAGTTAATAAGAAGCATCTTGCATTCAGTAACTGTGTCTGTGAGTAATGTTATCTGACATTTCCATTTCTTGTGTGTGTGTGTGTGTGTGGCGGGGGCAGATTAACGAAGTAAACTCATCAATAAACACAAAGGCTGCCAATGCCCTGTCTCACCATTTTGAAGGAACTAATGCGACTCTGCACCAAAATATAACTGGTGCTCATGTTTCAACAACTTTCATGAAATTTGGCTAGGTAATTTTTACATAATCCTGCTAAGAGACAAACATCAACGAAAACATAACCTCTGTGACAGAGGTAATTTAAAAAGAAGCATTAAGCAAACAGTTAAGCCAAACAACAAACTTGCAGTCAGCACTCCAGATTTTATGAAAAAAGCTAATCTAACGCTACTAATGGAACAACTGCTAATACATCACAGATGATGCAGTGCTAATGCTCATTTTATTTTGAGTCGGGTATCTTTACTGTATGACTTATCACTTAATGAAGTAGCCCTGGAACATGTTCGCTAAACAAATATTGTTTGATAAATGATGATAATTTAGCATCTTTTCTCTAAGCCAGATGGAAAACAAGATTTTCGTCTTTATCAAGTAACAAGCAAATCATTTTTTGAATGATATTGCTTATTTGTAGTGGAGAAAATACATAGCTGTGGTAATGCTAATGTTAATCAAGGTACAATCTCTGAAGCTGAAAAGTGAAGCCAACACAGAAGTTCCAAGAACTGCAGTTCCTCTAATGGCTACTTCGGGCTAGTCCCATTACACTCCCATGTTAAAATTCCTAACTTTATAGCATTAAAAAGCTTGTTTAGGTATTGCAATGATTAGCACTGTTGTCTCCCAGCAAGAATCCAGCAACTGACTGGGAGCCTGTCTGTGTGGAGTTGGCATGTTCTCCCTGTGCTTGTGTGTGCTTCCTCCCACAGTCCAAAGACATGCATGGGTTAGGTTAACTGTCAGTTCTAAATTGGCGGCAGGTGTGAATTTGAGCATGAATAAGTCGTCTGTCTCTCTGGGTGCACCATGCCTTTTGTTCAATAATTGCTGGGATAGGCTCCAGCCCCCCTGAACCTGAGTCGGATAAGCAGAGCAATATGTATGGCTAGATAGATGGATGAATGGATGGATGAATTTAAAAACAAAATGGTTTATGACTGTATGGATAGTTTCCCACTTTATATAAACTCTAATGAGAGAGATTTTTTTTAGAATTCATCCACTTGTATACTTGGAGTTAGGAATGTGTCCAGACACAGGCAGCTGGAACTGATGGGTGTCTGTTGGCCTCATCTCCAGTACTTTCAGTCATTAAACTGGACCTCTCCACTCTGTGTGAAGATGATGCTTAATGGATTCTCTGACTAATGTTAATGGCTTGCTGTGAGGTACAGACCATCCAAGAAGTTTGTGTTTCAGTTTTGGAGAGTGAAATTCTATTATTTTATTAGTCTGTTACCTGGCACACTCGCGTGTATGTCTGTGCATTGCACCCATACAGTTTATGGATCCAGCTCACCAACTAAACTAGCTAACATTAGCTGACAACTTAGCACTCCACTCTCTCACCTGAATGATAAAACAATAACAACAAAGTCCAAAACCAGTAAGTAGTTGTTGCGGCAACATCCATTTTTTTAATACTGTCTGATGCTAATGCTAGGTGAGCAGGATGAACTTAGTGATAGCAGTTATGCTCAAACAGAATTTCTTTAAAGAGATTTACTGAGAATTGTCCTGTTGTATCACTGATTAGCAGAGGGACATGGCGACTGAGCCATTAAGATCATCACGAAAAGGAATAACTCATGGAATCATGAAAAAAAAACATGCACAAAGATGACAAAAGCTGAACCTTAGAGAATATTTCCACTCACCGCTACATAATGGCGCAGCACATATGTTAGTATGCCCTGTTCAGCCTTCTCTGACAGCAACTTATGAAAAGAGGTGAACTTCCTGGTTCCAATCTCAGCATACAAGATCACAACTGGCACGTCTGTTTTATTGAGCCCTGGATATGTGTGATCGTTCCTGTATAAATATGGTTTTGGCCTGGAAATATTTGAAAACTGTTTGTTAAAGATACTCCGGAGTTAAAAATGAGAAAACAAAAGCATAAATATTAAAAATGCAATTTAGAAAAGTTTAAAATAAATTTCAAACTTCCGTGTTACCTGCCTGCAGCTGCCTTGAGGAGTTTTTTCATGTCCTTGGTGCTGCAGCTGTGTTGCCCATGGATGGAGACAAAGGCAGGGCAAGCCTCAGGCGGAGGCTCATCTTTGGCTATCTGTTAAGAGCAGAAGGAAGAATAAATGTTCGGTAAAATAATGGTTACAACAAGCCCTAATACTTCCAGGGTTTGTTGGTTTGGCCCCCACCTAAATTACTCATATGAAAAATGCATGATTACAACATGACTACTTTTCTACTTTTAAGATTCCATCCATTGGTTGGAGCCTATCCCAGTTGTCATAGGGCAAGAGGCGGCACTGGTTAGGGCTGGTTCAGGTGAGCCTGAACCATCCCTTAGTTATGTTGATAAAGTTTCAGGTTGCTGGGAGACCTCCTAGGATGCACTGAGAATTTCTTCTCCACTCCCCTCTTTTTACTCCACATGCATTTATATGCCTCTATTGCACATCATATATTTTCTTCTTCTTTTTCCTGTTTTTTGTTGTTCTGTTTGCACTACATTCTTTCTGTGTTCTTTCCCCCTCACCCCCTAATCAACTGCAGTATATGGGGGCTACACCCTGAGCCTGGTTCTGCTGAACTTCTCTTACTGTTATAAAAAAAGGGATTTCTTCCTCTCCACCACTGTTAGGTGCTTGCTTATAGAGGATCATTTGGATGTACAAAATGCCTTGAAGTAAATGGTGTTTTAAACTGGAGCTGTATACATTAAACTGAATTGAATTCAAAATATTTCTTTGACAACAACATACCTGTTGGGATGCATGAACAGCTGGCGAATAGGACCGCAGGGCAAGAGCAAATTTAAGGAGATTAACTTGAAGATCAGTGAGGAACTGTCCAGCCTTCTTAATGATCAAGTTGTAGTACGAGCGCACTGACTCTATATGATAAACAGTGCCAAAAAAAGGGCATTTTTTAAAGTCAGTTCAAGCAATTATAGTACAAAAGCAATTACGCTTCTTCAAATAAAAGTAATAGCTTGATGCAGACATACCTCCTTGCTTGTATACAGTGAGTTCTTTCACAGTGTCGACAAACTGCCAGAATTTCTCATTCCCATCTTCTCCAATAAATTCGCTGCACAGAAAAAACAAAGTATAATAGGTAACGATTTTCTAATTGCTCAAGTTACAGCTACCGACCACAAAAGGATTTGTTTCTGGAAATAACTGTCCCCATATCCACTGTAAATCATATCGCATTAAACAAACCCCAAATGTGTTTGTGTTTGTTTTACTAAGATCAGACTATTTAAACACACAAAACAAAAATATATATTTAAATTTCTATGATGTCCGTGTCAAAATACTGAAGGAATTAACACTTATTAACATCCTCACAGACCATTTTGAAACAGGAGGAACCACAAAAACAGAGGAAACCTACATTTCACAGAGGAACTTCACCAGAAGTACAACAATAGAAGAAGAGGGAAGTTACATTTTAAAGTGACTTTGAAAAGTTAAAAAGAATAAATATATATTAAATCAATAAAGAACCAGTATGAAATCGGAATAATCTTCTGACAGTAATAAAGCAAAAAGTTTTTGTGGTAATTTTTTACATAAGTGCCCTTCAGAAATTATAATAAGGCAACTCATAAGATAAACAAAGTGATGTTTATATTTAGGCCCCATGAAAGCGTCCTTGCATGGTGCCACTTCTGATTTAATTTGACAGATAAATGGTTCTGTGCTGAATGTTTCAAATAAATGCGAAAATTAAGTTTTTCTACATGTTCATGCAGTATTTTCCACTCAAACGCTGTTTTATGAGATAGTGAATGTTGTATATTTATTGTTTGTTACACACTGCCTTATTGTATTGTTTGTTCATGGTGTTACAAATGAAAAACAGGTGAAAACATAATGAAATAACTGCAGGCTACTACTTACTTAGAATCCATTATAAATTTTATGGAACTTTTTCTTAAGTTGTTAGGTTAATCATTCTGACTGATAGAAGTTAATGCAGCAAGAATAATTTTTCCACAATGGCTATTCTAGCCACACTCTTAAGCTACAGTCATTTGCTATAGAGTAACACAAGAGGGTTTTCCAAGAAACAAATTCACGTTAAACCACACTGACCAAGAAAACAGTTACCTGTAAGGACCCTGAGGCTGTGAACTTTGTATCTACTGTGTAAATTTGGATGTTTAAACACAGTGTGTAGAGAGCTTGTATCTAATGTTAACCATGTACATATGTTGGCTATTTTAAAGCCTCATTACACATTTTTTAGATTAAATATATTTGAATTAGAGTCATTTTTAACAAAATAAAGTTGGGATACAGTTTCCTGGTAATATTCATAGAACATTCAACCCAAAGTTTGTTAAATCAATCAAATTTGGGCTGCAACTTACTATCAATCAGTTTGCAAGGAATATGTTGGTGAATCTCTTGATTTCTAAAGCATCATAAAGGTTGTGAGTTGGTGTAAGATAGAACTAGAAGAATTAGTAATGGTTCAACAAAAAACAATCAGCAACTACTTTAATACTAAATGAATCATTTCAGTTAGCTTTCAGGTGAATGCAGTGAAAAATGGAAATCATTCACTATTTCTTGCGTCCGGTTTTGGACTGTCTTTAGAAGGTGTAATGAGATCTTTTTCAGTTTGGGACATTTGAAAGATTAAATTATAAACAGCACATAAATAAAGGATAAAAATAACTGTTACAGCCTTGTTGGAGGGCGCATTTGGGCGCGGGGGGGGCTTCCACTCATAACTTTAACCTGGCTGTGTCCCAGTTTATTGTAGATATGCATTTCCAAGGAAAAGTACTGTACCTTGTCTCCAGGAGGAAAGGCGTCATGCTCCACTTGGCTTTAAGACTGGCAGTGACGCCTTTGGGTGCTGACATAACGTGATTTATGTTCAGAAGCAGTAGTGACAGCACAATAACGCTCCTCATTGTCGCGACAGAACATGAACCTATAAAAGTGGTAGAGAGCAAAAGGTACACAGGCAGTTCAGCTCCAGTGAGTGCCACGTAGTTATTACTCTTGAGTTATCTCAACCTAAAAACGAGCGAACACAGACGCCAGGGGGGGAAAACAGCTGAAAACTGTGATTACGGGAGATGCTAGAAATATGAAAGCTGTTCATTAGCTAGGTAGTTACTAATAAATAAAAAAAGCGTCTTAAGCAACGGACTGAAGTTAACTTAGCTCCAGACTACAAGTAAACAGACGCAACATGAACTAAAACATCCCAGCGGTGTAATTTATCTAACGGAGAAGAGACCACGGACACGGGTTGCTACAAACATATAACAGTGGACATTATTATTACGTAACTACAATGTTACCAATAACGCAACTCTCACCCCGTTAGTGATGCTATTGGCTTCCATACACAGCAAAGAGCTTCATTCAGGCGGCTATTTCGGGCAGCTAGCAACCTGTTCAGCTAGCCTGATACCGGGGTTGCGGGATATCGAGGTGGCTCGCGCGGCCTATTATTCTTCTCCGAAACAAGCGTAAACAGGAAAACAAAGCGTGGCGTATAATTATTTAAAAAACACAGTTTTTTATATTGTTTCCATTGACCCAACGAGGAGGTCGGTGTATAATTAAATTAAACCAGTTGACAATCTGGCAAATTATTCTGGCATATCGTCAGACAGCTAAAGAGACAGACGCTGAAGCTCAAACACTAGAGCATGTTGTAGCAACGCTAGTAGTGAGGGATGTATGTGTATTTGTTAGTGTGTATGTCCAGGCACTCTCTATAGCCTCTGTAAATGAAAAATATTAAAGAAACAAAATTTAAACCTCATTTTTTGCATGTATGTGTAACATATGTGTACCCTTAATATGAAGAGTAGTAATAAATAATAATAATAATAATAATGTAATAGATTAAAGGATTTTAATGCTGTATCCATACATTCCTGCTGTATTTTTTATTATTGTTTTCACAAGCTGCGTGGTTCTTCCCATGGCCGGTATTCTGCCCAAAAGGGACTGAGTGCCAAAAAGTGATTTCTGCACACCTGTAACGTGTTTATTATGTGAAAAATGGGCAGATTATTCCTTTAAATTAATTTTTTACATCACTTTAAAAGTGTAATTAAGGCTTTCTCAATGCCACATGTAACTATTTTATGTATAAAAATAATAGGGTTACATGACTGAGCAGCTATAAAGGGTGGAATAACAGACTACACAAAAGAAATGCTAGATAGATAGATAGATAGATAGATAGATAGATAGATAGATAGATAGATAGATAGATAGATAGATAGATGTGACAATGCTATACTGCGCTTCAAAAAGTTGGACAATTTTGTGGATAAATCTCAGTGTTGCCTCCTTTCAGTGCCCGTGTGGGCTTCTGGCTTTGCACTGTGTTAAACAAGATTATGGGATGGACGGGATGGGATGAGGAGCTTTCCCAGCCCAACCGCGACGAGAGCATAACGCCTATTTGTCGGCTCGGATGCAGCAGCATCCTCTCAAATGCGCTGCTTCAGTACAGTCAGTCAGTTCTGTCTTAACCCGTAAAGGATGCTGTACGCCGCCGGAGGATCCACGCAGCCCAACAAAGCCGTGCGACATTTCTGCAGAAATAAGTATGAGGACGAAATGAACCACATTGTGATTTACACTGCATGGGATCAGCAGTAAAAAAGAAAGAGGGAGCAAAACTAAAAACTCTCTCCTCCGACTGCCTCATTTTCAACTTGATACCTATAAGCATGGGAGTCGTCGGCTTGGATGCAGCTCCTCGCCGGCTTCAGAAGTTGGACAGGCAGAGATTTAATTGCCATGACTCTTGAATTTGGACAGGGCGGTGTGCAGTATTTTAGAGCCCTTAAGGTGGACTTCTTGTTTTGTCTGTGTGTCTTTGGAGAGTGTTATCTGATCAACATGTTGTATTTAAAATATAGGGATCTTTAATCTGTCTGAGGCATGGAGGAATATTGATCTCCGTAGAGTCCATGGATGCTGCTTATTATTCACAGTAATGGAATGAAGACATTATCTTGATATGATGGATGATAGATCCAGTAAGCTCATTTTAGTTCCTATTTTAGCTGTCCTTTTTGTTATGATAGGTTATCAGTACATATGTCCCGCTGGCAGTAATTCATGCCACTTTAAGACTGAAGAGAAATTTAGAGGGGTGAGCCTACTTTCAACCCCTTATCAAGACAGCGATGATTTCTACAGAGATCAAGACCTGGAAGATGACAGCCCTCCGAAACTATCCTCGAAATTCAACTTTACTGAAAGAGACCTTGACAGACACGTGGAGTTCAACATCAAAGGGGACGACGTGATAGTGTTTTTGCACATCCAGAAGACCGGGGGAACGACTTTCGGTAGACACTTGGTGAGGAATATTCGATTGGAGCAGCCGTGCGACTGCAAGCCAGGGCAGAAGAAATGCACATGCCACCGACCAGGGAAAGATGAGTCCTGGCTCTTCTCCCGGTTCTCAACGGGCTGGAGCTGCGGACTGCATGCAGACTGGACCGAGCTTACGAACTGTGTTCCTGTCATTATGGATAAGAAGGAGGCCCGCAGGAATAAAAGGTAACGCCTGAAGCCATGTGTGTTTGTGTCTCTTACAGAAACGCGCCCAGAACACTGGGGATGCAAAGCAAGAATGTCCAGATAAACACCCCCGAATGACCATCTAAAACTACTGGGGCCCCTTAAACGTATTCAAATGTAAGTTTTATCTCCAGGAAAATATGCATTGTCCAGTATCTTCTGTGGAAAAGTGCGCAGGGATGGAATGGGCACACGATGGGATGGGTAGGTGTATTCATTGCCATCCCCCCTGAGGGGGTTATACAGTTGTCACATTAGGTACAGTATAGTGTACATGAACTTTTTAGGCATCCCCTGAAAAAGGTGAGACTGGAGATAACTTCTGTAACCTACTGTAACAGGATTCAAATCGTTTCATACTGTTGATAAACTTCTAAAATATATACTGCCTGCATTTGTGTTGCCATCAGCACTTTACTGTGAACATGTTTGAGTCCAGTTCTAAGTCTTCCTTCTAAAAGTTGTGCTTAATTGTGCTCAACACCTCTCCAAATAACTTCCCAATTAGACAAGAAAATACCTGAAAATTCACAGAGAACTGAATAAAAGCCACATACTCTTAATCATTCTTTGCCTAACTTTCACCCTTGAGGCGTTGAAGGTGCTAAAAAGGCTGTGCCGTGTCATACTGAAGTGCAACTCCTACATCAGTAGCTACTCACAATTCTCTCTGCACCCTTGGCCTTTATGTCTTGCCACGATGAGTCCCTCTGAGGTGTTGTTTGTTGGCAAACAAAAGCAGTGCACCACTCCTGTACTGCATGACGTCTGGTCAGCTGAAACCATCTTGCCTCAAGATGTTTGGTTTCTTGGGTTTGTGATGTTATCTCACAGGAAATATGGAGAGAGAAAAAAGACCTGCTTAATTATCTATCTAAAACCCATTATCCGTCAGTGTGTTTTGTGGTAATTACGGTTAAAAAGACATTTCCAATTGCTTCTACTAATGTACAGTCTTGTACAATCGCTAAAAGTTGGTGTATTGCAATGAAGTACCCACTGAATGAGCAATACATGTTTTAGTGTATTCCCTCAGCAGTTTGGATGTGTGTATATTTCCATGCAGCCTCTAGAGTCGCTGACATTTTTAACTGCAGTACAAGATACTTGTGCAAGTACTACAAACGGAAAGAGTACCGTCTTGTTACATGAGCTGGGTTTTTGAACTAGAGAGAATTTCCTTTTCTGTTTTTAAACAAGCAAACTATATATATATATATATATATATATATATATATATATATATATATATATATATATACACACACAAATATACACACACACACACACACACACACATGCATGCATACACACTGTACAAAAAAGAACTAGAC
>VUQJ01006146.1:24329-38902 GCA_015108635.1 Andinoacara biseriatus
TCATAAAAAGGTTTTTTTTTTTTTTTTTTTTTTTTTTTGCAAAATCATTATAGGTACTTGATTAACAGCGCACTCAGTTTTATTGATATTCCATATAAAATATCTAATCTAAACAATTATTCCATATGCAACTCCCCATGTGTATCTTTTTTCCATCTATTTAACATTCTCTCTATTTTTTTTAATGAGTCTAAAGGCAGAAAGCATCTAAAGCTGGTGTGTTCTGTTGTCTGTTATGATGAATGAAAAATTGTTTATTTCCCACTGGAAAGGGATTTCCTCCTTTAGATCAATCTCTATTCACTCCCACCTACAATATTGCAATATAAATTGCGTCCCAGGCCACAGTATAATAAGTATGGATTGAAAATGTGCCCTAACAGTACAGGACTAGAGAGGAGACTAACATCTTGCGGCATCACAGAGTGCTAGTGTGGAACAAATGGCATTATGTCCCAGCACGTGTTGTGATACAGCACATCAACCTCATCATAGGAATCTGATGTCCCTCAATGTGAGCCAGTTCTCTCGAGGTGCCAGATGAATGGCTACAAAACAGAGCCTTAAATCCCTCCCACAAATCCAGGGATCAGTTAACTTCCCATCAATCCCTGTTCTGCGACGGAGAGTGGACTTTGCTTCATTCATCATTCTGTGTAAGCCTCCCCTCCTATGTTTGGGATCTGAGGTGTGAATTTGTTTACTCTCTCTCCAAGTGTGATGAGAGGAAATTGTCCTAACGCCGGTGGCATTTGCTTCACTTGTAATACCGAGCGTGCCTGTGAATCACAAGGAATTACGGAGGGAAGCAACATATTAAGTACCTCTGAGTGCCTCTTTTTGAACAGTGCACATGAATTATCAGGAAATGGCTCTTTTCCTCACAGTGTCACCAGTTTCAAGAGTGGGTTTAAACCCCCACATATTACAGCCACGCAACAGAAATTAACATTCAGTTTTCACACACCTGCTAATGAGAAAGCCGGTTTGGATGTTTTGAGCGCTTTCAGCACCAACATGCTTTGTTGTTGCAGGGTTGTTTCAGGTCTGGAAGTGCAATGCAGGGTGCCAACATGACTAATGGGCCTAATGTGGAACTTTTATCGACTTGAACAAAAATACTCAAGGATTGATTTGACTGCTTATGCCACTGCCATAATCTCCCCTCCAAAAATACAGTTTCATGACTATTTGTACTACTTGCTGCAGCCTTTTTTTCCCCTTAATTTCATATCTCAATTTACCTTGATGCTTTTGCATGACAATAATGGATAAATGTTTATTCTGAGGATGATGTGGCTGTGCACCTATACACCCAGTGTACCTGGAGAAAACATGCAAAATCAGCACAGAAAGGCCCCAGCCATCAGGTTCGAATGCAGAACCTTGTTGCTATGAAGCAGCGGTGCCCACTGCCTCACCATGCTGCCCATCTTTATCATGACTCTCATCACTTTATTTTTATCAGAGCATTCGGTGAGTATCCACTGGACAACAGTGTAAGGAGAGGAACAGAATTATTTTATGTTAATTTTAAAGACAGGCTTGCAGTTTTCTAACCTGTCAAACTCCCACTGCGATGTCTTATAATGATTTCTGAGTGTGTGGTCAGTTTAGTGTTTCACAGAACTACTTTATAACCTCAGCACAGGTAAAGACACATTATGACAATGGTTAGCTTCCATTTTTCATCTGGGATTGTTGTGGACTTTATATATTGAGCTTGTCTTTTAAAATGCATACCTGCTTAAAACTCAGTCGTGAGCAAACAGCCGCTGCAGCGACCATGAAAGTACGACCTGTGTGTATTTTCTGTGTTCCGAGGTCTAAAGCTATCTCTGCTCTCCTGAAGTGAGACAGGAGTGAGCAGAGCTGTAAGCAGCTATTCCAAGACATGGCCTTTCCGTGTGGGTGATTGATTCAGGTACAGTGAGGAAGGAGAGGAGGGATCAGGCTTTGGGCTGTGTCCGTTAATCATACTGTATTACCACACAGGAGGCATTTATCACCAAACACCAAAGGCTTCAGTCTATGGGGAACACTGAAACCAATCTCATTGCTTACATGCAATCCATCTAGGTCCACGAAAAGCGGCATTGTTGAGCGCTACCACATCCATTTTCTCTGTAAGAGGAGAAGGAGATTCCAAAGAAAAAGTAAGAAAAAAACCCTAAAGAAAGTAGGGCTTTTGAGAGACTTTGGAATACTCTTTTTTAAAAAAAACCCTGATTCACCACTTCGTGGGGTGTTGTTGTCACAGCAGGATGTGTGAGCATCAAGCTTGGCCCCTGGGTGTTCAGAGTAGAATGCCAGTTACTACACAGACAGACTTTTTTTCAGGTACCAGTAAGATGATGAAATAGGACTTTGGAAAGTTGGAGAGCACATTTTGTATCCTTTCTCACAATGATCACAATGATCACTAAATAAAATGACAGGAATGTGCGTTCACACATCATTCAACTCGTCAACTGATTACTACTTTGCATTTGTCATTCCTCCCTGTTTGTAATGGCCTCAAAGGCAGCTGTACTCTTTTATTTATTTATTTTTCATCACAGTGCTGTTGTTTGTGTCAACTCAGCCTTGACTGAGTGGAGCCCATGGACCCATGGGTGTCACAGTCAAAGCATGTGCTGTTTTTGGAGTTCATGGCCTTATCCTATTGGCTGCCAGTCAAAATCTGCTTTTTCCAGCAAATTTCATTTATTTATGATCAACAAAATGTTGCAGTGTTGCTAATCCAGTTTTTTAGAGTCTGCCTTATAGGCGTGCAACACTTCCAGACAGAACTGCACTTTTGTTAGACAATTGTTTTCTTGTTATTGTTTTTTTATATATAGAAAGCAGAACTATCCACAGTTTCTCTCAAGTCTATTTGGAATTCATAAATTGCTTTGTGTTTCATCATCTGTCAGTGATTACCAATGCAGCCAACATTGTTAGCGGCTAAAAGTGAGGATGATGGAGTAGAATAACAAAAACAGACTGACTAGGTTAAAGCTTTCCTCTCAGGTATAAAGTATTGACTTTGCAATTCATCCCAAATTGTTCAGAAATGATAGTTCAAGACTGGAATGTCAGGCTAAACCCTTGTCGTTTAAGCATATGATAAATTTTGGTTTAAGCATACAGTACTGTGCAAATGTCTCAAGGGGTGAACCAGTGTAGAAAACTGTATCTGTAGGCACTTTGTTAGCCTGTCACAAAAACATATAATTTGCTCCCATTCTTTAGTGGAATGTACAAAAAGAATAGTAAATGGACTAGTTCTTTTATAGGGCTTTTCTACTCTGACTGAGCACTCAAAGTGCTTATACAACACGAATGACAACGATAACGCACTTTGACAGGCATAAAATAGTATTTTTGAACCAACAAAGTATTCTCAGAGAACTAATAGCTGAAAACTGGGCGTGCA
This sequence comes from Andinoacara biseriatus, assembly GCA_015108635.1. Lineage (NCBI taxonomy): Eukaryota > Metazoa > Chordata > Actinopteri > Cichliformes > Cichlidae > Andinoacara > Andinoacara biseriatus. Next base: position 27,751 of record VUQJ01006146.1, read on the forward strand.
AACTCAGGGTAGTGTGCAGTGTGTCCTTAAAAAGTTTGAGGAAATTGGACAAGTGGAGGACAGAAGAAGAAGTGGCAGGTATCTGAAAAGTCATGACCTTAAGAACTAGGAACAAAGCAAAGACCTGACACAGGACCTGAGAGATTCATCTGTCCCTTCAGTTGATCCATCTAATAGTTGCCAAAGCCTCATCAGAGGTGGTCTCAGTGGAAGGGTGGCTGTCAAGAATCCATTCTTAAAAAAGGGAAATGGAGAAAAGGCTCAGGTATGCCAGATTATACAAGAGCTGGACTCAAAATCAGTAGCAACAGGTCTGATGGAGCAATGAATCACATTTTGAAATATTTGGCTCAAATATGTATGGAGGTCAGAAGACGGGACCAACACTGAGTGTATACAGCCGTCTGTAAAACAGGAGGCTCTGGAAAGAGTCTGATTGGCAGCGGTTTAATTTTTCAGCATGACAGTGATCTCAAACACACTTCCAATGCAGTAAAAGAGTATCTGTAAAGAAAAACACACAATGGCCAGTCATGGATTGGGTTCCGCAGAGCCAAGACCGCAAAATTATTGAAGCAGTGTGGGATTATCTTGACAGAGAACAGAACAAAAGACAGCCAACATCCAAAGAAGAGCTCTGAATGTCCTTCCAGAAGAAGGAGAACTATTCCTGAAGACTGCTTAAAGATATTACAAGAAAGCTGCTTAAGAGAGTTCAGGCTATGTTGAAGAATAAAGGTGGTCACACCAAATATTCACTTTCACGCTTGTTAGATGTTCAAACTCTGTTTTTGCCTTATATAGTATTTCTATGTATATTTGCATTTGTATTATAGTATGGTCTTTACCTCACAATATAAAGCGCCTTGAGGAGACTGTTGCTGTGGTTTGGCGCTATATAAATAAAACTGAATTGAAAATTGAATCAAAAGTGTCAATAAATTGCTGCACAGATTTTCCTAGCAAAATATAGAAAAATGAGAGGTGGCTTGAGATGTTTGTCGTCAATAATGATATAGAAAGAGAGTGTATGAAGCCATTTATCACTTTTCATGAACAAACACTGCACAGTCCTGTTTAAGCATGTCCCTGGTAAGTTTCTGTTTTTCAATTTGATTTTGGACATGTTCCAAATGGAATGATTTAATTAATACTGTGAAAATTTGTATTATAAAAATTAAATTATACTATGAAAAGCATCATCTCACCAAATTGTATTCTGAAATGCAGTAACAAGGACAGCAAAGAGGAAACAAGCAAGAAGGGACTATAACTAAGAGATTCACAGATAATGATTTGTCACTCATAAAGCCAGCCCGTCTGAGAGCACTATTGCACTCTATTGCAATTTGAGCCATGATTTGCAAAATTGACATCATGTTGTATTAAATAGGGCTTGAAATTAAGGACTGAGACCATAAACTAATGAGGAAAGTGTTTACTGATGTCTTAGATCAAATAAGCAGCAGGGCTTTTTTTCCCATAAACATCTATACAACCAATCTTCTTTTTGCAATCTAAGCAAAAAGCCTCCTGCTGGTCATTAGACAGAATGCATTTAAGGCGTTTCTACTGTACATTTTCATTCCTGGAAGATGCTATGAATCACTTTCTACTAATTGGGGGTCTTCAAAACTGTCAATGTGAAGAGGAAATCCTGTGTTTATACATCACATTAGTGTGCACTGGCTAGTTTGCTTGGCTGAACCTATATATCGCATGCACCAGTGTGCACAGTCCAAAAGCATTTTTACAGAAGAAGGAATTCTGCCCTGTAATTTGTTCACCATCACAGCTCAGTACTGTGAAGCAAAAATGAAGCTGTGACTTGAACCACCCCCATCACGGTGCCAGATAATATTCTCCCTGATTACTGGCCTCCAGGATCCTCATGTACAGGCTGCACTCACACCCTCTAATATCTAACATTAGCTGCACTAATGGTTTTCACAGTGGGGGGGTGGGGGGTGGGTTGTGTTTAAAGGCTGTGAAATAATGCGTCTCTGTATGGCAGGACTCTCCTTTTGTCCTGAGTGAAAGCTCAAGTAAAAGCTTATTACACACCAAAGGCTACAATTACTGAGGAGATGTTAAGCCTTCAGTTGAGACACATTTTTTAATATCAAAATTTCTGGAATGTATTCAGCAGCATAAGAGATTTGCACAAACCTTTGTTCCACCCTTTTTAGGAGCCTTTCAGTCTGCAGAGGTTGTTGCTGACTTACAATACAACTTCACTGACCAGACTTTTTAGTGACTCTTGAGTTTTTCAGTTTTCATCTCCTGAATGGACCTAAAAGTAGGATAATGTATTTTCTCCACAGCCTGCCATCCTCTCTGCATGCAATCTGTTGATCATGAAAAGCTGCAGCGTAGTAAACAAGTTTGCCCACAGGGAGTCTTACCATAAAGATGTCAGTCTGACATTTACATTGAAATGCAAAGTGCGACTAGGTAAGGTTACACTCCTGACTCTGGATATAATTGTTTAAAAGCAAAGTCTCAGGCCCACATTCTCTGAGGGCCCTTTGCACCATTGCTTGATAAATATAGCAAGCAGATGCCTGTTTACACACGCACCTTTGATGAGCAGCTGTTTTTTTTTGCTACGTTAACAAGACAACGTCTAAGCCAAAGCAACCGTGCTGTTTTTTAATTAACTGACCACACTTGCAATCACAGTGATGCCTACTGTGTTGTCTGGTGCAAGTAGATCAAAGTCAAACATGTTCCCAGCAGTGTGTGTGTGTGTGTGTGTGTGTGGTTTTTTTTAAAATCTGAAAGCTAAATGGAAATGTGCTCTGAAGCTTTTTAATGTCAACATGTGAACGCTTCAGTTCAGTGGAACATTAGCAGAATGAAATTCCCCCCATCTTTACAAGAGTGACAGGTCATCCAGAAATTTCTATTCATGGCTGGAAATGGAAATGGAACAACCAAGAGGGGTGTCCTGCTGTGCTACTGCCAGTTACTGAGGTGCAGTGAAGGGGAGAGAGTGACATTTAACAGTGTGAAGATGAGGGGCTTCAAACCAGCTTGCAGCAGATGCACTGGTACATATAGAAACGATGCAGATGGTCTTTAAAGTGAGGCGAGGGAAGCTGAGAGGAATGGTCCCTAGAGCTGAGGGAGTTATTTCATCTAGCCACCACCTTGCCGCAGTCAAGGGAGACAAACAGGAAAATCAATACTCCCACTCAGGACAGTTCACTACAAGGGCCTCCCTCAGCAGGGCTGTCTGTCAAAATCAGTCCCTCAAGTGGTCTGGGATGTGAACTGCTGACAAGGTAGGTGTCAGAGCACACTGATCACACTGTAGAGCATGACTGAAGTCTTGTTCAGTACCATGGACAGCTCCAGAAAGACCTTGACAAACCCCAGCAAATTGGTCCAAGGTCCAAGGAGTTCTGTATACATGTCTTGCACAAACATCATATCTTCCATTACCATCATGTACTAAATTCTTATTATTTAAATTAGCTGCTTAATTCACTTTTGCTTTTTTGATTCTACATAGATATGTTCTTTAGATGAGGATCAACCAAGATTAATGCTGTCCCTTCAATTTGATTCTGACAAAGACACTGAAGATAACTAATGGCCATAGCCACCATAAGAAGAACATTGTACATGATAGTGACAATCAGAAGGTAAAGCATACTCAAATTTATTTTCTCATTCGCTCTAATGGAGACCTCAATTGACAGAATTAACATGCTGAAGAGATAAGATGTGAAAATAAAGACTGAAACCCTCCAGTAATTAGGAAACTTGTTTTTGTGCGCTCTAGAGGTGAAAGCCCCCAGATGGAGTACAGAAACAAATTATATTTACTTAACATTATAGTGAAGGTTGATCACAAAAATATATCAGGCCTCATTCAATAATATTTACATAGAAATGCATATGCAAAATTGCACCCTGAAAACTGCATCCTGGCTTATTTTGTTTTTACCACCATGTAGAGCCAATCCCAACCAACAGGCTTTGCATTCTGCACACTGCCACTCCCCCATGGCATGGCTCTCTACATAAGGAAAGATAGTTACCTCAAGGTGAACTCTGTTTTCCTTGACACACTCACTGTGACACAAGTAAAAAATGAAAATAAAAAAGAAAAATTTGGACATCAAATTTGATATGAAAAATAAAAAGATTAACTGTCTGAAAGAAGAAGAAAACAGATGAAGGACAAGGAGCAGTTGATCTATCAGCCCAAAATGAGAAACACTGCAGGGGGAAAAAAATCCATATTCTTCAGCATCTGTGGGTTAGTGCCAAGAAATTAAACTGTCATTTTTAATGAAAGGTAAGATAAGGAATATTGGAATATATTTAAATTAAAGGGTTAAAGCCTGCACCATGGAATGTAATATTTTGTTTGCAAATTCAATTCAATTTTATATTTTTATTTACTTAACTGTAATTATTAGCATTTATTGTCATAAGTTGTTTTGGAAAACTGGAAGCAATAACCAAAAGGAAATTTAAAAAAAAATTATAATAATAGTAACTAACACTATTATTTTCATCATCATAAATGGAAGCAGACATTGTCCTACACACTTTTCTGATACCTCCATTCATTCCATTAATAGCCCTGTAAAATGGTGAGTGGGTAGGAAACAGACCAGCAGTCACGTTTATCCACAGTATCTGCAGAGAGAGTGCATGTGTGAGAATGGGGGGTGGGGGTAGGGGGTACCAGTGAGTGCTGCCAATGGTAATGAAGCTACCACTACAAATGGGCTAGTCATTCATGATTAACTGGCGTGTCATGCCTGAAGTAATTGCCTTAATTAGCTATTGGACAGGTTTCAGGGTTAATGGGACAACAGGTTGGCAGTGAACCTGATTTACTGTTGGAAGTTAATGATTTTACTCTCATCTTCCACTCATTCCTCAAAATGATTTGATTAACAGTAAGGGAGAACCAGATCCCCTTGTTTGTTAATACAAAATCAATTTCATGGCTGGCTGAGCTATCTCTGACAGTGTTTTTGTTGGGCGAGCAAGGTCTTCAGTCAGCCACTGGAGACAGGACAAACACAGGCAGGCCGGTAGGAGAGCGCAGACGGTAAATCTGTCAGTCCAAGTGCAGTGCAGTTCTGGTGGTTGGAAGCTGGCGGCTCTCCCGCTCTGCCCACAAATTCACCTCCACTAAGCTTTTCTGTCTTGACTAGCAGCCAATCCAGTGTGTTTTCCCTAAGACTGTGTCAGAGGAATAAGCCTATGCGAGTAATTGGGAAGCAGGTACCGTAAAGTCTCCCCTGTGAGGCAAGATCAGAGTGTTTAGAAGTGTGCTTTGTGTGGAATGCCAGAGGGGTGAACGTGTAAAGATATTGTCCTCCAATCCTCATATGCCAAGGGCATTTAATTGGCAAAACCATGGTTCTTTATTGAATAGAGGTCAAAATAGAACTGCCATTTTATGCTTAACCTCCATTTTTCTCACTGAAAACAGTTTAGACAAACAATTTGGCTCTGCTTCTTTGTGGCATATTATGCCTACAGCATGGCTGGGGCATTCTGGCAGAGCTCACAAGCTGATTTCAGAGGAGTTAGAGCTTGAGCACAATCACTGTAGGAATATTACAGCGATTGATTTTTTTTTCCTTTCTGTCACAGATTGCTTTTGCTTAGAACTACCCATGATTAGAATAGGTTGGTAACTGCAGCATGAATCCAGGAAAGCGGTGTTTTTTTCTTTGGCAGCCTTTTACCGCTTCCAATGAAAACACAAAGTATTATTTTATTATTTGTGCAAGCTGTATTAACATATGTAAACATCCTGCTTTTTTATCTCTGAGTCTTTACACTATGATTAGTTTCTCAGCTCTTTATACATATATACCTGCAACTTGAGATCATTTAATTTGAGGTACAACAATTACTTGTTCAGTCAATTATTTGATCATCAGAAGCTTTATAATCATATAAATGCTTTGTCAAGCAAAAATGCCAAAAAAAAAGTTAAAATAATAACCCACTTCTCAAATTTGATCATAGATTGGTTTTTCTGTTTTATAAAAAAAAATTATCTCTTTGAGTTTTGGGGTGTTGGTCGGATGAAAACAAACAGGAGATGGATATGATTTTTTCTATTTTCAGAAATATTAACAGACTAAGTAGCTCATCAGTTAATCAAGAAAATAATCAGACCAGATTTTGCTTTATCATTCAGACAAACCAAAATCTGCCAATCAGCGTCTGCCAATCAACGTCTGCCAGTCAGACGCTTTCCAGATGGCATTGCATGGTGGATCAAAATCTGATGGTACTTTTCTGTTTTTGACAAGCTCCCCAACACCACTGGCTGAAATGCAGCCACTCATTGTTGTAGCTTTCTCCTGACCACCTCTGTTTATATGAATGACTATTTGAACCAGTAATTTCACATTTGGATTCATCACTCCTCCATAAGATTTGTTGCCACTGATTTTTAGTCCAGTCCTTGTGTAATCTGGCATACCATAGCCTTTTCTTCCTTAAGAATGGCTTCTTGACAGCCACCCTTCCACCGAGGCCATTTCTGATGAGGCTTCAGTGAACAGTAGATGGATCAACTGATGGGACAGATGCATCTCTCAGGTGCTATGTCTTTTCTGGATTTTTTTTTTCCTGTTTCTTAAGGACTAAGTAAGGATTTTCAGATACTGTTCATCTGCTGTAGATTGTATTTTAGGCCTGACACTTTTGTCTTCCAGTTGTCCAGTTTTCCTATTTTTTTAAGGACACACTGTACAATTGCCAAGATGTACCAAGTTTTTAACTAAATGCTCTTTGAGAATCACCTTGTTGATGCAAAAATATAATTTTTTGCCTGTCAAATTGTGTTAATTTTGGCATTTTTTCATAGATTCAGCTACGGTGATTGAAACAAATGATGTGATTTTGGGGCAGGCTGCTACTTACAAAATCCTTAAATGTACAATCTAAAATTGGTTTGTTGCAAAGTTTTCTGTTATGTATAGACACAACACTGATTCATCCCTTGACTTAGGAGCTTTTTTTTATGCTTGAATGTTTCATAGGTCAGTGTTAAGTGGCTTTTAGAAAGCCTGGAGAACTATTGCTCAAGACCGCTTCAAAAAAATTGCAAGAAAGTTTGGCTCCTTAAAAGCAAAATAGTAAACTTCTATTTGCATTTTTGAGAATCTAGCTAGATTTTATGATCAGAAAACTTGCAGTGGTTAAAAAAGTGCATTAACATTTGTGGTTACAGCCCCGGTACCTATAGACTATGGACATAAAGCAATAAAATCCTGCTAAGCAGCAAAAAAGACAACTTTGCCCTATCCATTGGGAGTCATAAAGTTGCAGCCAGGGTAGAGTAAATGAAGTGTGTATCCCTTTGCTTTACTTGAGATGGAAACTGCATTTGACTTGACCTTCCAAATTAAGTTGTCTCCACAGGAGAGACAAACAGAGGAGGAATATGGAGGATGATGATCCTGACTTTTAGTGTCTCAGAGGAACTCCGCCACCAAGTCAGTTCTGTGATTTGCAGTGTCAGGAGAACAGCACAAAGATGATTTCATGCTCTCTTCACACACTCTTTTATATATATATATATATATATATATATATATATGAGTCTGGGCATCTGTTCAGCACTCTCAAACTGTTACAGCTCTGTGCACATCAGACTTTGAGCAGTTTTTGATCCATGAGCACTCATGGTGTAGTTCGTAGAGGTGAAGTGTACAGTGCCATTGAGACAGCAATATGATGGAGAGGGATTTCCTGATGATAACGGATATAAGCAGTGTGCCAGTGTTCCCCCTTTGGAATTGCTCCAAAGATAACAAGTCATGTATTACTTGTGAGGAGAATGACGAAGTTTCATAATGTGCGAGAATGAGAGAATCAGAAAAAAAAAGTGAACAAATATATTATACAGACATCTAGGTTTCCTTCTTTCTGTCCCACACTCTCTTTGTTGCTATTTCTCTGTGTCTTTTCCTCTTTTTCTTCTCCCCTCAGTGCCATGATCAGCTTGTCAGCACTGCCGACGCCTTTGTTCATTGAGCAAGTCGTTCCACTCAGATAGTCAATGGAACTTTGTGTCTGTGAGCCAACTAAAACGCTCAGAGTCCCAGTCATCTGTCAGGCACAGCAGTTTGTTCTGCCTTCTGATAATAGCGAGGCTGAGGGGGATCCCCCGCAGCAGCTGTCTTTTCAGGAGTAATTCAATGTGAAATATTTGATGTGTACTGAGCAGTACAAATATATTTTACCTAGCCTTTAATAGAAACAGCCACTGTGATCATATATACTCAGATCAAATTATCTTGTTTAATAGTTTGGGTATTGAACTGATAATCAGCTCATATTGGTGTAGCTGGTATTAAGATATTAAATTGCAAATGTGGGCCCTGGGTGCATGCAAAAGTAAAATACCCCCCCTACCCCGACTTGAGTGTAACTTTCAGTGGTGGCAAACAAAGCAGTAAATGCCTGCAAAGGTTTCATTATGCTTGTGAGTATGTATTGTTGGAAATAATCATTGACTGGGTTAGCGCTTCTTACTAATTGGCTATATGCATATTTATTGTCTGTGCTTGTGGTTTGTATCAGGCAGAGTAATAGCCATTCTAAAAATCTTTGTTTGGATTAGATACCATCTACCATCCTTGGCCATGTTCTAAACTTATTAATGAATGAATGTGGTGATCCCCTGGCTTCTCCTCTAGCAACACCATAATGCTGGAATTTGTGGGATAGAATGAAACAAGCTCCAAAAATTAGAGAATTTGCATTTACGATATGGATAAAGCCACCACTGGGCTGGGCAATGTGTGTCAAATCATGTCTCATTTGCTTTTTATGGGACGTGTATGTAATATGCAAAAATGCAGTTTCACAGCTCCTAATTATAAGGAGTTGATTTTTCCATCACGAGCTGCTGTGTCAGGAACATTAAATTTTTTTTAATTGTTTCATTCTGATATTGAACTATTAACCATTTCGCTGGATAAAGTATTTTCTCTCAGTTTACTTACTTTGAAGTGGAGTTGTATGAGTTTCTGATCCGCAGTCAGTGTGTTACCTACAGCAGATGGCAGCTGGCACCCTCCCGAGCTGACGGGAGCGTCAACAAAAGTCATGTACTCCTGTGGTCAGCAGAAAACTGACTTTAGCCATCTAAAAGGAATCAATATCATTTATATGTGCAAAACCAAAACAAAACATCAGTTCTACCCTGCAAAACATTGGAGCTATTCATCTGCTCCTGCCTCAGTTACGTGGTTTGTATTATTCTGAGACTTAGGTGTTTTAGAGTAGTACACATCCAAGCTCATTGAAAAGTCACACAAAGTGACCACAACCTACTGGTTTCTGTGAGGTTATAAACATATGTATAAATGTTAAAAGTGGGCTGGAATTAAAGACTGAAGTGAGAGAAGAGATTCAAACACTGGCATGGTTTTACTGAGAAAACACTCCTGTGCAAAACTAAGCACACCCTTACTGCTTCCATAAGAATTAAGAGGGTAAATAGCAGCCAGGTGCTTTTAATCAAAGGCCCTTTATTAGTGTGACCACCTCTATACAAACAGAGGTTTTGGCAGTTTGCTGGCCTGGAGCATTCAGGTGTGTTAAGACAATGCCACAAACTCCCCAGGAGTCAATGTCCCAGCAAATTCACGTCAAAGTCAGACTGTGCAATGCTCAGAGAAAAGCCCAAGAGCTACATTGCAGATTCTACTGACCTCAGTTAGCACGTTAGATGTTACATTTCATGAAACTAAAACTAGAAAAAAGACTGAATACATATGTCTTACGTGGAAGCATTGCCAGGAGAAACTCTTTTCTCTATAAAAAGAACATGGCAGCACAGCTTAGGTTTGCAAAGTTGCATCTGAACAACCACAAGACAGTGTGGAACAATGTGCTTTGAACAGATGAGACTAAAGTGGAGATGTCTGGCCATAATGCACAACAAACACAGCACCTCAGCCCAACACCTCATGCCAACTGTGAAGGTGTGGGCTGGGCACCTTGCAGTCACTGAGTTGACCATGAACTCCTCTGTATACTAAAGTACTCTAGCGTCAAATGTGAGGCCATCTGTCCAACAACTAAAGCTGGACTCAAACTGGGTCCTGAAACAGGACAATGATCCCGAGCACAGCGGTGAACAGAATGGCTGAAAAAGTAAAGAATCAATGTGTCGCAATGGCTCAGTTAAAGTCCAGACCTCAGGCTGATTGAAATGTTGTGGCACATCCTTCAGAGAGCTGTGCATAAATTAATGTCCATAAACCTCAATGAGTCTTACTGTAAGAAGAGTGGAAAAATTCCTCCACAACAGTATTAATTAGTACAATTAAGCATACAGCAAGGGATATTATTTGTCACATTAATGATAATAAAAATTCTACTGCACTGCAAATACATTACAAGTTTTAGTTTGGTGACTTGATTTTAGCTGAGGTGGCACCTAGCAGATAGCTAGTGGTTATGGAGACAGAGTGCCATGCATCACTGGCCCAACTCTGAGAAATGCACACAAAGGAAACATGAAATAAATGGAACTTTCTGAAAACAGAATTTGGTTCGTGAACGTATTGCTCTAGCACCAGGCATCCAGGTTGGTTCTTAGAAAGCTGTTAGCTGTGCTTTAGCAATCTACTTATACCTGACACAAGCTAACTGTAATCCCCCCCCAAACACACACACACAAAAAACGTGTAGTTTTTTACAGGATATAGTAGCCTCATACGCACATTTGGATTGTTGACTAATCAGTGAGAAACCTCTAGTGGTACGTCACATGTATACATACTCAGTGTCCCGATCTTATGGTTTTCCCATTTATTCCGCTCGTGACAGCTTTACATCTTGCTGCCTGTCTTTATTTTGCCTCCTGAAAGGCTCATGTTTTTGATTCCACAGCTTATGAAGACTTATTTTCAGGGTTATTTACCCTGTTGGTAGTGCATCACACCGCATTGCAGATTTGAGCCATTTTTCACTTTTTTGTTAGCTGTTAGATGTGGCAAGGAGGCACATTCATTAATATACAACCATACCTTCCTCTCAATGCAGCGACAACCTTGACAGTGAATAGCTATCTTTCCAGCCCTATCATCACGTTGACATTTTGATTTTGAAAAAAAAAAAAAAAAAGGAAAATAATAATTTT
>VUQJ01006146.1:38922-51726 GCA_015108635.1 Andinoacara biseriatus
TGCAGAGTCTGCTGGCTGCTGGTCAGGAGCAGCTGGGCCTAGATTGGATTTTTTTTTTTTTATAAATAACAGCCAGATGAGGTAGGTACAGAGGCAAACTGCAGGATGTATCACTGATGTTAGCATTTGATCTGTCTATTTGTCTAACCCGCACTAGCTCCCTAACCCCTTCTATTCACTACAAAGAATATATTTTCATTTATTGCATAGTGTGCGGTTTAATCAGAGAATGAATAGCTGCCAGCTCATGGCTTTCCATGCTGTCCTCTTTTTGCCAGCAGAGTAGTTTAGGTTACATATCTGGGATGCTCGTTGAGGCTCGTCCTGTAATCTGAGCTGATCAGACTGCAACAAAAGCCAAAGGAGCTGTGGAGCTATCAGGCCTGGACCTGGATGCCGTTATAGCAGCATGACATGAAGAGGATAAATCATGGATTTTATCAGGTTAAGATCCAGGGCCTCACCGGTGCACCTTTGCTCTGTAGGTGATCAGGGAAGCTGAACAGCTCTGCTCTTAAGAGATGGCCCAAGGTGATAGGTATGCTGCAGTGGACTAGGCAAAAGCAGCTATGAAATTGTGCAGTGCAAGACTGAGCCCTGGCTACATTTGTCTGATAATGATGGTCAGAATCTCCTATCTCTCTGGCCATTCTCAGTGGATGCCAACTGTCCACAGTGGAGCAGAAGGCAGGAGGGGTATCTAACACCAGTATCACTCCAAACAGAGGGAGCAGTGAAAGAGAGAGAGAGATTCGCCTGACCCTGTCAAAGCACCTGACATACACCACAGCTTCACTACACTAACAAGCATCTGAAGCATGGCCCTTAACACAAAATAGGATCCATTTGTAGCTGTTGTAGGCCACACTGGAGTTCTCAGACATCTGCTAAGCATCACAGCCCACTCGCTCTATTTCAGTTTTATTGTTTGTCACATGTGAAATGGCGATGAATGTGTGATTTACAGGGAAATAAAAAATCTAATTTGGGGATTTGGACCAAGAGAAATGATAGACTGAGGCATGACGCGCTGGCTGCCGACTGAGCCGACGGACTAATAGAAAGTCGCTGTGTCCATCTGTGGGTCCATCTGGTGTGACGAGCAGAGAATGCAGAGCTAAGAGCAGCCTTCTAATTGAGGACGCCTAAACCAAAATTGAGATTATGCACACAAAAACTTGAGATAACACAAAAATGCATACAATGGAATGGCTGAAGTGAAAGAAACAGAATAGTTCAGACAGAAGTCATTTCAGGGAGGTTGAGAAAGTTCATCGCTCTCATCTTTGTGATTACGTGTGCTTTAAATTAGTTTGTGGGACATTAGTCGTCGGAGATTTCTCAGTGTATGTGTGGTTTTTTTTTGTGTATGCGCATGTGCTCACTTAAAGGTTAAATGCCCAGCTAACTAGCAAGAGTACAGAAACCCAACTCTATTTCTGTGGATATAATGACAGTATTGATTGAACAGTTGAGGAGAGGCCTGACTGTTTGTTAGGTCTAACCTTTCTAGTGTTGCATGATGAGATCGATTTTTGCTGTGCACATTATATCTATAAAGCACACGGTTTATTTTCCCCCTTTGGTATTGATCTTGTATCATTCTGAGGCAAAGTATTGAAATGAGTATGAAGATTTTTATCTGTGAGACATAACGTGGATCAATGAAGAGTAGCTTACGTTATTATATTTCAGCTTTAACCAGACATTTCAGTATGGTCTCTTTTTTGTGTGTTTATATTTAATGCAATGGGCAACAGTGCAGTGCACAGGAGAACATTTTTGTTTGCTTCAGTTGATAACAATAAAAAGTGCCAATTAGAGGAGTCCCCGTGAGTCCTGGGGAAAAGGTCATTGTGACAGTCTCATATTTTCACTGAATGCCCTTCACACAATGTGGAGCACCAGCTGGAGACCAAATCTTCTCACAGCGAGCAGAAAGCATAATGAAATTTATGTTCAGTCTAATGCCGCAAACTGATGGTTGTCAGTATCAGCCAACCTGCGTTGATAACAGCATGAGCTGTTAAGCAGCAGATTATACTTGTTATATCTGTGGGAACATGCACAAAATTAACAGTGTAATTGAAAGTTGCTCCACTCCCAAAACAGACACAACAATATAGCAAGATAGCAGGTGCACAAGGAGCAGGTGTGTGATGAAAGATGCTTTTTTTTTTCTTACAGCAAGAAATTAACACCGTGTTCTGTGTGAGTTTATATGTCAGAGTTTCTTCAATCTGCACGGAATATAAATTAGTCAGACTGATGTAAATTTATAAACAAGTAATTTTAGATCCTACAAATTGCTATACACAATTGTTATTTATCATAAAGACAACATTAGATTGTAACACAGCCAAACATATAAAACTGCCCTGGAGCAGTTCAAGGAACAGGGTAAACTCCAAACTCTCCAGATCCCGAGGAGCCTCAGGATTGTTCTGGAACAATGCTGATCCATGGAGTCTGTGCCTTGGAACCTATAGAACCTAAAGGTCCCGGGCACATACTGTGTGTGTGTGTGTGTATGTGTGTGTGTGTGTATCAAAGCTGCTTTAACACCATCATTATTAGGCTGGCGGGAGCCCTTCTGTGTGGAGTTTTCATGTTCTCCACGCACTTTTGTGGGTTCTCTCTGGATACTCTGGCTTCCTTCTACAATCCAAAGATGTGTGTCAGGCTAATTGGCAATTCTAAATTGGTAGGTGTGAATGTAAGCTTGAATGGTTGTCTCTCTCTCTCTCTGTGTTAGCCCTGCAACAGACTGGCGACATGTCCAGGGTGTACTCTTCCTAACGACAGCTGGAATAGGCCCCAGCCACCTCCCCATGACCCTGAATTGGAAAAGCAGTGTATGTGTGGTACAGTGTGACTGATAGTTGTGTTTTAATTGCTTTATCATAGGAGAGGAGAGAACTAAGCAGGAATCAGACAACTGTGTAACAACCTGCTGCTGCCAGCCCCGCTCCAAAAAGCTACACCTTGTAAATGAATAAAGAGACATCCATATGCGTGCATGCATGCAAATTCACTGTCTTCATGCTTTTTTAAAAAGCATAGCCACACAGTGTGTCCAGATATTAAGGTTTTCCAAATGTCTGAGACATAACAAATACACGGCTCCACACATGCAGCCGTACTGTACTGGACATGATGTAAACAAACTTGATGATATACCCAAGAAAAACAGAATGAGAACATTGTGGCATGACATTATTTACACTGTAAGCTATCAGCTGTGTGAGACTTTACTTAGGTAAAACAATGTTTACCGTGTTTGCTGTCTTAGCACATGGTGGTGCTAGATGAAAATTTAGGAAAACACCAGACTCTGTGAGAGCAATCCTGGCAAACCACCTAGTATTTGTTGCAGTTTGCAGGGAAGCTGCTACCTGACAGAGTTTTCCCTAGTACTAAACTTATATCTGCACTGAAAGAAAAAAAGAGAATATCTTATAGATTTCCTGAAAAGCTTTGACAGCAGCCCGTTTTGGGCCGCATGTGCCCACAATCCTGTAGTAAATCTGTCACCTTTGACCAGTTTACCTGCCCAGCAAGAAATTAATATGACAACCCTATTATCTACCACTTTGCTAAAAATATAAGACTCACTTTCCGTTTTATAGGTGATGGCAGGAGCTCTATTCTCTTGTATAGAATGAACCACGCACTGCCCCAGGAAATTATTTTTCTATTCATCAGTGTTTTTCATTTTTGCTTATTCTATTACATTTCATTTTCTCTCCCTTTGTGATTCTTCTTCTTCTTCTTTTTTTTACTAAGCTTTTATTTATTGAACTTGTGATGAAAAATAACTGATTTGCATAGATGTGAATACAGAAAAAAAATTGCAGATAGACCAAAGCACTGATTTCAACCCAAATCAAAACCTGTAGAAAAAGAGCTCTGGATATCCCAGCTGTTACTCTGCTGTCGCTCTGCGTTTGTAATTCACATGCCTCAGTGAGCATTAAAACATTAACACACACCTAACACAGAATATTTCACAATGCTCCTCCTATACCCACTGCCTTTGCTTAAAGATTTTGTTCAGGCTGAAATGACAATAATTGCAGACCCAGAATCCATGAAGACATTTAGAGGCATCCTGTGAGTGTAGTATAATAGGGCTGAAATGCAATTACTTAAAATGCTCCAGTGAATGAAATACCCCTTGATTAACTCTATATCACTGCTGCAGGTTTATAATGACTGTCTTATGATTTTTTTTTCTTTATTATTGAAAAAAAATCATGAAACACAGCCATACTTTACAGTTAAGTCCCATCAGTCTACCTATTTAACATAATAGCTCATAAGGGTTAGGTATTTTGCTTTGTGAGATTATAATGAAGGGAAAATGTACTTGCACAACAGGCCAATACATTCATTGCAGCTCAGTGACTGCTTCAAGTGAAATGAGTTTATGCGGCAGCGAGAGTTCAGACAAACCGCCATTTATACTGTTTGTTGATCCCAATACCACATCTCCCCCCCCAACAAAACCCCCCAAAAAACGAGGGCACCATAGATGCAGCTCAGAATGTAGAAGAAATACAGCTTTGTTCAAAGAACACCTCTAATTAACTGAGTGGGAATAATAGTCTCAGCTGGGTCCAGACACAACATTTCAGCTCCTATAGTGGTCCTACAGAATGTCAAGAATAACTGTGCTTTCATGAGGACTGCAACAATTATTTCTATTTATGAAAGGTCAGATAATTGTGCATTGTTGCATTTTCCCAAAGCACAAGTTTACAAAATACTGCTTGTTTTGTCTAAACCAACAGTCCAAACCCCCAAAGTACTTCTGTTCTACAACATTATGCAAAGAAAAGCAGCAAATCTGCACAGGTGAGAAGCTAAAAGCAAAGAATATTTCCCCATTTGTTTGATTGACTTGAACGTTTACCATAAAAATGGAATCAAAATTATCAGTTGCCTGCAGCTAGCAGGTCGTCTTCAATTATGATTGATTATTTCACATTTTTCTTTTTAATAGGTAGAATAACTGTTTGGCCATGTATAGTTTTGCTATATTTTAAAAGTATTAAATAATGATTTCTTTTTCTTTCTTTTTCTTATAACTGTTTTATATGATGATATAATGTATTATAGTGTATTGTCCATTCTTAATTTAATGATGTGGTTTCAAAGGGGAATCTGAGATTGTATGAAAGTATTGTGGTGTTGAGGGGACTGCTGTCATAGGGCGAGAGGCAGAGTTCACCCTGTACGGGTCGCCAGCCTGTCGCAGGGCTAACACAGAGAGACAGACAACCATTCACACCCACATTCACACCTATGGGCAATTTAGAATCACCAATTGACCTAACCCCAGTAACTGCATGACTTTGGACTGTGGGAGGAAACCAGAGTGCACGGAGAAAACCCGCACAGAGCACACAAACTCCACACAGGAAGGGCTGGGCCAAGGTGGATTCAAACCCAGACCTTCTAGCTGTGTGGCAAAGTTGCTAAACAACAATCTAAACTGTGAGCAAAGTTAGAAACACAGCAACAAAAAACAGAACCTTACAGAAAAAACACAAAACACTGGACAAACGGCCCAGGACCATGACACTGGATTTAAATCCAGGCTGGAGCCTTTCTGTGTTGAGTCTGCATGTTCTCTCTGTTACTGCATGGGGTCTCTCCAGGCACTCTGGCTCCATCCCACAGTCCAAAGACATGCTTGTTAGGTTAATTGGTGATTCTAAATTGGCCATAATGGGAATTGTTAACTGCCAACCTGTCCAGGGTGGGATAGGCTTCAGCACATATCCCATGCATGAATGGATGTATGGATGTATGGATGTATGGATGTATGGATGGATGGATGGATGGGTGGATGGATGGATGGATGAGCAAAGAAGGGAGTCCACTGATGTTATAGAGTGATTAGGTCAATGGGAAAAGGTTGTGTTTGATTTATAGATAAATACAGCCTTGGATTTTAAAAAGGAGATGGCTATTTATTACTTATTTTTATCCACAATTCAACACTTTTCTTTTTTTGTTGTTGTTGTTTTTTGAGTATGACAACAAAACTTGTTCATTATTTTCCAATCATCTCGCCTGTGTGCCTTTCACAAACACTGAAGGACAATGATCTGAGCAAATCAGAAACTTAAATCTAGAACTCCCAAGGCAGCCATTTTTGACCATTTTTAAAATTTGCAGTGTAATATCTTTGTTGACATAAACCCTGTTTAACTGTATAACTATAGGACCCTGACTTTTCCTAAATATGTGTATACTGTATTGTAACATTATCATTTTATTACAATTACAAGAAAAAAGAGAGTTATGCATATTTCTACCTAAAGCTCCCAAAGGTGGTCATTCTGTCTTATTGGCATAAATTTATAATAAATAAATCAAATACATATAAAAATAATTTATAATAGATAATAGATTAAAAAAATATATATATATGATCCCTGATTCTACCACCTGCTGCCCACTGTTGCTTAGCAAAGTGCCCCTCCTGCTATTTTCAAAAGCTTGAAAAAAGGTGACTGGACTTCTGTAAAATGTTTTTGAAGATGTTTCACCTCTTATCCAAGAGGCTTCTTCAGTTGTAAAAACCAAAAGGTGGAGTCCATGGTATTTAAACTCCACTGGGCGTTGTCCCCTTTTGGAGGTGGTTGTTGACCCATTGTTATTCATGTGCATAATCACATTACACTACACTATCACATGAAATCGTCACACTAACCCTAACCTGGCATCCTTGAACGACATGTGGTTATCCCCACTGGGCCTTCATCAAATCAGTGAAGGCGCACAAAGAAGAAGGTCAGAGAGAAAGAAAATGGCAAATGGAACAACATTGTCAGCTTTCATGTAGCAGGTTTGTCAGAGAAACTCAGAAGAATTTTTTCCATGCCTGACATTCCAGTGTACCCAGCTACACTCTATGACAAAACCTGGGCCCTAGGACAAACTCCTAAACACAAGCTAAGCAATATAATAATAAGAGGCCATCTATGTCCACTGTGAACGGCCATCGCTGAACAGACGTGGTGGCCTACAACACAAGATGTCAGCCACCTATTATGCAGTCTTGAGATCCCTTCCTAGGTTCCTCAACCCCCACTCACACCTTATTTCAGGGGATCTCAATAGGTCACATGATAGGCTGAGGCAAGTTCTTAAAGTGGTTTCACCTGAAACCCCTGGTTGTAATGACCCAGGGCTTTTTTCCACACCTTGGCTCATGTGATGATGCACAGGAACAATAGTGGGTTGGTGAACACCTCCAAAGTAGGACGAGCCCCCGCTAGGGTTTAAATGCCTGGGACTCTCCTCTTTTTGGTTTTAGAATGAAAAAGCCTCTTGGATAAGAGGTGAATGTATTTTTTAAATAAATGTCAAGAAGTCCAGTTGTCATTTTTCAAGCTTGAACAAAAATTTTAATCTTTCCTTAAATTATAAGTCTATGAACCAAACTTAAATCTTAGAACAGAATTTATTTTGTTTAATGCACTTAGATGAACCAAGTAGTTTACATCCATAAAAAACAGTATATTCCATATTAATGTTGGCCAAGAAACTGTAATCACATTTGATTATTCATAAAAACACAGACACAATTGACCCCTGTGACCATTTGAATGCTGAAGAAGAGAGAGAGCGAGACGGCCAGACAGCTGTTCGACTTCACACAGCAGTATTGCAGGTGAACACGGCTCTGTTAACTTCCCAGCAGCGCTGTGTCTCGCAACTTTTCAGCTGCAAATCCAGCTTTGCATTTCATGTTGGAGGGCAGACAGAGATCTGCTCATAGTGTTTTTTCTTTTTCACATAATTAATTCATTTTTACAGTCCCATGTCAGATGTTTGTTTGTTTTATATATATATATATATTTGTTGACTGCTCTAATCATACATTTATGTAAGATGTCTTTTTCAATTCAATGATAACTTTATGACAACGTAAATAGCAGCAGTTTGATTATATAAGAATGGGGAAAGTGCAGCTGCTGCTCACAGACACATGTGTGCTTCTGAGAAAAGATCTATACTGGGTATAAAATATTGAGTCAGAAAATACAAACACAAACATGAGTACAAATCTCTGAGTTGCGATTATCCCACCCATTAATCTGCCTTTTGTTTGTATTGTATTTTTGTGCTTTGCACCATGGCTCGCTGCTCCCATGCGGAGTGTATTGAGCTCTGCAGCGGGACCAGTGGACCACATCCAGTCTGTTGAACACAGGCGGGGGTTATTTTCTTGCACAAGTTCAGCTCCTTCGCAGAAAGCTGTGATAGGGTCCCTGCGGGTCAAAAGAAACCCCAAACCAATTTTTTGTTTTGTTTTGTTTTTTTCATACTTCAGAAACAGTGAGCCAAAACAATAGGACATTTTGAGTTCAGTCAATAAGCAATAATAAAGTCAGAGCTTAGAAATACTGAATGCAGAGAGCGAGAGACTACTTCACTATAATACACAATAATCTTTTTGTGTTACACTTGGTGAATATATTTTATTTCGCTCAGATCCCTAACTCAATTTTTTTTACTGTACTATGTTGAAGAGCTTGTATGGCAAGCTGGAAAAATCCTTTACACAGAACTCTCCCTAGACCCAATCGGCACAGATCTCCTCCGCAGTGGATTCATGGCAGGAGCATATCAGCGATGGGCATTTGATATTGCCTCTGCAGCAGAGTCACATAATCCAGTTTGTGGCCAAAAAAAGAATAAAAATGTTAATTCAACTGCAGCCGAATAATCCCCTGAAATAACAAGCTTAAAAGCTAAAACCCTCTATAATTTTATCTGGAATCTTCCATGCACTGACACCACAATGACATCAAAGCAGGACAGGAAATGCATGGCTAACAAATCAATAGACAGAAGAGTCATATTAAGGCATAATTCGTGGCAAAGTGGAGCTTTAGGAAAGCTGTCGGGCTCAGATGATACACACAGAGACTGAATCGAGATATCCAGCCTGCTGTGCCACTCATCCCATTGTGGTCTGGGGCTTGAGGCTGTGTGTTAGTGGACGAGTAGTTCTACACTTTATATTTCCCTTTCTGTTTATGGAGCAAATGTTAGAACGTGGTGTTGAACAAAAACTGTGAAATTGGTTTGGCTTTGACTCAAATGTCACTGGTAAGCGAATGCAGAATGAAACCTAGGAACAACTTTTGTAAGATACTAAGTTGAGTTGTCAGTTACAGTGTAATAGAAAATAATAAATCTATTCTATTTTTGTTTTTTTACTACATTTTTACTACATGCAAGTTGTAAGGAACCAGTGATGGTATTAAAAATGTCAGTTTAGTCAATATATCAAGCTTAGTATATCACTGGAACCATGCTTGTAAAAGAATTTATGTATTATACAATCCCACTTGCCACAGTTACCACTTTTGATATTGTATATCTGTGGAAATTTGTTGATTCATAGGTACGTTCTTTTATAGGTAGTAAAACATGCAGCTGGCAGTGTTGAAACATTAAAAGTGGCATTTACACTGCATACATTAGGTAAGTTGTCAAAAACATGCCCACCATATGAACCTACTCGTTGCCACTTTGTTAGGTACAGTATATGTATTTGACTGCTCATTAAGACAAATATCTTATCAGCAACTCAGTGCATTAAGGCATGCAGACATGGTCAAGACAGCCTGCTGAAATTCAAACAGCATCAGAATGGGGAAGAAAGGTGATTTAAGTGACTTTGAACTTGGCATGGTTGTTGGTGCCAGAGGGGCTGATCTGAGTATTTTAGAAACGGTTGTAGGGTCAGAATACGGTGTAAACCAAATGAAAGCATGGATCCATCCTGCCTTGTATCAAATGTTTCAGGCTGCTGGTGGTGTAATAGTGTGGGGGATATTTTTTTTGGAACACTATGGGCAGCTTAGGACCCATGAGCATCATTTAAACACCTCAGCCTACCTGATTGTGCTGCTTGCAGCAGGATAGTGTCATGTCACAAAGCTCGAATCATCTCAAACTGGTTTCTTGAACATGACAATGAGATCACTGTGCTCAGATGGCCTCCACAGTCACCAGATCTCAATCAAATTGAGCACCTTTGGGATGTGGTGGAAAGGACAGTTCAAATCATGGATGTGCCAACAAATCTGCAACAACTGTGTCATGCTACCATGTCAATATGGACCAAAATCTATGAGGAATGTTTCTTTGTTGAATCTATGCCATGAAGAATTAAGGTGGTTCCGAGGGCAAAATGGGGTCCAACCCGGTACTAGCAAAGATAAGATAAGATAAGATAAGATAAGACTTTATTAATCCCACAGTGGGAAAATTCACCTGTTAAAGAAGCAGTAAAGACAAAGTGCAAAAATCAAGAGCTGATGTACAGCCGTGCAGTCTCACATACTGTTGTCTGGCAGTGAGATTGTTTGTAGAAAACATAGCCAGGTGTTGGTCCACACTAGCCTCCTCCATTTTCCCCCAAAACAGTGATGGCTGGATGATGTTAAGAGCACTGGAGAAGTCAAAAATCATGACTCTCGCAGTGTTCCCAGAGGATTCCAGGTGAGACATTGCCATTGTAGCAGTTAGGTGACGGTGTCATTCACCATGATACCAGGTCAATAAATGAACTGCAGCACCCAGCTGGGCTCTATTGCAGAGCTCAGCTGGGTGTGGTGGTGGCTGAGGACTATCCTCTCCATGGTTTTCATTAAGTGGGATGTCAGGGCAACGGGTCTGTAGTGGCTTGGATCCATGGGATAGGCTGTTTTAGGAATGGTATGTCACGATGGAGAGGGGGAGTGGTGCCTGGGGGCATTGTCCAGAGCTGCAGGTGATGGTAGTGGGGGGCCCTTGATGATAGTAGGGTTTGGGGCAGAGTATTGGTGGGGCACTGAGGTGTGACAGGCTGCACTTGAGAGGAGAAGAACAGCCTTGAACAGTGTGAAGAAGATGGACTGGAGTGGGGGGCAGTCAAATCTTTTGAATAACAGGTCTAACTCGTCTAACTCTGGACCTGATCTCCAGAGCTGACCTGTCCAGCCCCACATTTGCCGTGTCCTGCGATATGTTTCAGACCTCTGAGGACATCTGGGGTATTATTCTTCCCCAGGTTCTGCTCCAGATTCTCCCTTGAGAATTCTCCCTGTAGCTTTTCTTACACCTCCTGATGTTATGCTGCAGCTCCTGCTGTACTCTCTGCAGCTCCTCCTTGTCCCTGGAATGAAGTGTACCTAATAAATAGCCAATATGTTTGCTAATGACAAGAGTTCAGAATGCGGATTCTGTACTTTTGTAATGTTAAAATGAATAAATACAGAGTTCACCCTCTAAACTAGCCAGCCCATTTGTGGCTGTAGCAACCAACCTTGTGCATGACTACTACACAGTTTGCTCCTATCCACATAAATAGCAGCGCAATAAGATAAACGAGCCGATTGGTCATCATTTTCAGCACAGCATGGAATCAAGGGGTTGTTTAAACCAGACAGTTGCAGTGAAATGTAACTGAGCCTGGTTACACTTGTTAATGTTCATGCCAAGAGGTAGATGAGAAAATTGATACTACTCTGTTAACCAGCTGAAAAATATAAACCACAGCCAGCAGCTTCTCAGATCAGCATACAAGCTGAAATTGCAGGATGGAACAAACAAGATACAACAAAGTGGCAACCTCCCAGACTGAAAAATATCAAAAAAATAAATAAAAAGTCCAAAGAGAGATACTAAAAACTGCAGTTCCTCAAGTAACCACTTCAACCCCTCCTGGACTCCCATGCTATAATGGCCAGCTTAACAGCATTAAAAAGCAGGTTTACAGCCTACTAACGTTTTGTATCTGTGAGCTGTTTTTTTTTGTTTGTTTTTTTCACAACTCACCATTTTGTTAGTACTTGTAGCTAGCAAAAACAAATGGCTGCTGACATTTGTGGCTATGTCTGTCTTTTATATACAGTCTGTGGTTAGATAGTGTATATTACCTCTTTTCCTCGTTACAGTCTGTGTTCTAAGATAAGCTAATTATTCTCCTTTACAGCATATCTAAAAGGCAGATTTAAATATGTGCCAAAACACAACCAGGAGGATATTGCCTTGAAAAGATACTGTTTCTGTCATGGTCCTGGGTTAGTTTCCCAGTGTTCTGAGTTGTTTGGACTTTGAGTTTTGTAGGTGTGTTATGGGTTCGGGGTTGGCTTGGTGTTATATCTTGTATAGTTTTCTGTTACGTCTAATTTGAGTGTGTTTGCAGTTGCTTAATCAGTTCCCCCTCAAAATTCCTCCTTTCCTTGTCAAGTCTTCTGTGTTGTGTCAAGTCTCTGTGTGTGTGTGTGTGTGTGTGCGTGTGTATGTTACATTTTGTCACTTCCTCTTTTAATTTGGCAGTCTTCTGTTCTGTGTGTAATTTTGCTTCCCCTTGCCTCATCATTGTGATTCTGTTCTCCCCGGATGTTTCCTCTCTCCTCTTTTTACCTTGTGTGTGTATATATTGTCTGTGTTTTCCCCTTGTTGTCAGTAGTGCCTCTCTTGTTGGTATGTGTGGTTCTGTACCATGTTTTGTTAGTTTAGTTAGGATCAAGTCTTTGTTCTGCTCCCTGGAGTTTTGTGTTTTGGGAAAAGATTCTTCATTAAAACCTTAAAAGTCATGTTTGTCTCCAGAGTCCTGCTCTTGGGTCCAAATTCTGCCTGCCACACAGTCTCTGTGTATGCCCAATATTTGCAATTGACAGATATATGATGTAGTTCTTATATATATATATATATATATATATATATATATATATATATATATATATATATATTTAAAAAAAAAAAAATAAAAAAAAAAAAAAAAAA
>VUQJ01006146.1:56928-75848 GCA_015108635.1 Andinoacara biseriatus
CAAATAATAAAAAAAAAAAAAAAAAAAAATTAAACACTAACAAACTGATTAGCAAAACAGTTCAAGCACAACACAAAATAACACAAAACAACAGCACAGTTTATTGCTGCACCACACTGTGTTAAAAAAAAGAAGATAAATCCCAAATTAATATAAAATAATACAGCCATCTCATGTATGTTAGATACAAAGTAGTGCATGAAGTTGGAAAACAACATTCTACGATGAAACATTTCTCTCCTGATGGGAGCGATCTCTCCCAGAACGGCAATGCCCCCATCCATATGGTTTGATGACTTTGAACAATATGGGATGGTCTTCATGCTCAACAGATGTCAAACCAGCTGAACACCCATGGGAAATTTTTGCCTGGCGTGTTATGCTAAGCACTCTGCACCATTAAAATCTTTTGGAAGAATAGTGTCAATCCCGCCAAGGCACATTGAAGCTGTCGATTACTACCCGCCTTAGTAAGATGCCTCTTTTTTCCCTTTATTTTGTCACTTTTTTATAAGTGCAAGTTATTTGTATATGATTACTTTTTTTTTAGGAGACATGGTTGTTTTGAACTTAACTTAAGGTAAGGCACTATAAAAAAAAAAAAGTCACGCTCAAGCAGCCTGTCTCTCATCCTTGATCTTCAGTCTCAGTGCAGTGTAATAAAGACAGAACAATCTTCATTTTACTGTGATGAGCCTGAATAATTGAAACAGTAGTTATTTGTATCAATCTGGCCTCCGCTTTCTGAATTTGACCCAAGGAAATGCGCTGTGACAGATAGCTCACATCTCTTGTTAACTGATAGCGTGGCGGAGCTGCATTTCAACATCAATAATACAGGTCTCCGAAGGCTCATTGGACTCATTAACTCTGATATTGGTATGTAATGGAAAACTGTGAGCAAAGTTTGCTGTCTCATTCTTTTTTTAATGCCTGCTGTAACACATTGGGTGGCGTGCACAAAAGTTTTCAAAGTCATTCAGAGACATGCAACAGTATGCCAGATGGCTTTAATTTAATATTATTTGGATGATGAAAATATAAACGTACCAAAAGTATGGAGTTTGATTTCAAGTTGTACATCAATTTTGTAGTACATCACCTCTTCACAATGCAGGTGAAGAGGTGAGAGTGGGGCAAAATCATTGGCATCTATGAGGCAGCTGCTCCTCTGTGCCCTGTGTTTGTGAAGAGCTCTGCTTTCTGTCATCGGCTCTTAGAGGTAAAACGTCTTCCACTTATCAGACATAAGCCTCCACCGCAATAATGTAGTCCTTCTCTACTTTTTTTTTGTCCAATTTTTGATCCAATTCAGATTTTTAAATTAATTTGCTTGGGTGGTGGTGTGGACATATTAGAGAAGAGAGCTGCAAATCTAGCCCATGAGAGCTCATTAAAGATGCAAGACTTTATGGTTTTTCACATTTTGTAACGATTTTCACTTGCTATCCGAGGGTGTTTAGAGTCCTTGTGGGAGAAAATTTACAGGCCATATATTTAGTTTTAATCATCGTTTAAAACCCAGCAGCATTTGTGAGTTGACTAATTGCATGAAATGCACTGGGACAGAAAGGCTAAGAAATCAGCCAAGGGTCTTTGGGAAGTTTTCTAATATCTATGTTGCAAACATGGCTCTGGAGTGCACCCAGTGTACATCATCAACCTAGAGTTGAGGAATGGTGGCCATAACTGAACAATTCCCAGTTTTAACAGCATGCTTTAGCAGGAGAGGTCCAAAAGTTGGAAAAATTTGGTTCCTTTTGAAGTGTTAAAGTGTTCTGTTCTCAGATCTGTAGGATCTTTTTACCACCCCTTTTCTTCAAAATACTTTTAAGCCTGTTTACAGCGTGTGTAGTCTGAAGAGCAGCACTGAAAGACTTCTGTTGCTCTAAACACGATAATGAAAGGCTGGTTTAAAGGAAGAAGAGCCAAAGCAGACAGTGGAAATTGAATTGAACTGAAAATGATGTAAAGCTTCTTTACCAGAGTCAAAGGAGAATAAAAATATGGACTATGGTGCGCTGCATTGTGACTATTGCCTTAATGACAAAAGGTTTGCATAGAGTTGCATTCAAATACAGTGTTCAGAATGGATTGTTTTCCCTGCTAAAATGATTATATACTCAAAGACTTTCTGGGCCCATCTAATTATTATTTTATAATTCACCAGTTTCATCTGTTCTACAGTTTGATGTCCACAGAGAACGTTATTCTGTGCTCACTTGTTGGAGACAGATGAAAAACACACACCTACTGCTGCACACAGGGGAGCAGTAGGCTTAGACGGCTAAGCAGATCTAAGCATCTAGTTTTCAGTAGTAATTCACTGAGTGGTTGCTTGAATTCAGAGACTTTCTCAAACTTTCTAAATCCACGGACTATCTGCATGTAGATGGCCACAGGTAAACTCCAGGATGATACTCGGCATGAAGGGAAATTTATAAAGCCTGCTGCTGGAACAGTAACCCAACCACAGAAGATGAAAATTGAACCTGGCAGCAATTTTTGTACGAGGCTAATTGTATGAGTATTCTTTCTATCAGGTGAAAATCATCAAGTCAAAGTACAGAACAGGAATAGAAGGTGATCACCTTTTGACCTGCCTTTGAAAGGCCTGCAAACAGCTGCTCTGACTACATGAAGTTAGCTGGTTCTTCCCACTTACCAGTGGCCTCGCTGTGGAGGAGAAATATATTTGTGTCTGCAACTTATAGAAAAACCTTTTATCATACCTCAATCTATCAATAAATCTTGACTTGATTCATAAAAGGGTAGACACCCTTGGCTTAACACCAGGGTGGTGGTGACATCCAGTCTTTACAGCTGAGTCACTGTGCTGTATATATGTAATCATAAAACACATGCACGCCTGCTTGGGCTGGTGCCAACACCTACCAGTTTTTGTAAGTACTTCCACTTGGACACATTTGTCCAGGAGCGGTGTCGGTGTACTGCTGAAGCAGTTTGATGGGATTTTCACTCCTGTGACATTTGACCAGGCTGAAAACATGTCTTTCTGCGTCCTGACCTGAGCTGACAGGCCTGAAACAAGCAAAGAAAAAAGAAAAAAAACAAAAACAGGCCAAGAGGTCACAACCCTTTACTTTGTTGTTGTGGCACTAGAGTAAAGCCCAGTGATGGGGAGACAAACTTGATAGAGGGTTTCCTGCCATGTTTTATAGCTGGAAAACAGCTATTGTATAAATTTACTACAGAGCAGACTAAACTATACTATATTATTAAATAATTATATAAATACAGTTATAGTGAAATATATCTGTGCACATAGTATTTAAAAAAAAAAAATCTTAATATTTAACTCGAAGAGGTTACATTGTTTGTAGCATTTGCATGCATGTCATTCTGTCTGTAACAGCAATAACTCGAAAAGTTTTGAATGAATTCTGATAAAACATTGTAGGGGTGTAAAATGGATTCATGTTAAAATTTGGCGTACATCCACGAAGGTCTTCAAGGCCAGCGTAATGATTTATTGGTCGAAAATTGGCAAAAAGCCTTATACCTCAGAAACACTGATTATTACAAGTGTGGTGTGTATTGTTAAAATATAGAAAGTGCCACATATAATTACATATTAAAATAAATAATATAAATACATAACCCAGGGTTATTCCTTAGGTTACCCGGATACCCGAATGAAATAATTCCTTGATTGTAGAGGTCTCTGATTCACCAACACACTGAACTGATGGCAGTGTTACCAATGGGGAAAAAAATGCCTTTTGAAAAATGAAGCATTAACTTCACTGGAGAAAAACAAAAAGATCAGAGGTGTTATTTCACACAGCAAATGCCAGACTGTAGTTTTAATGAGTGTGGCATTTGTTTATCCATCATCTGCTGAATAAAGCAATAAATAAACTGAAGTTTTTTTTACAGGCTTTGCATGGCTCACATCCTTATTGTCAGTAGTAACCTGTAGTTTTCAGTTGTTTCTGGCATTATGTTTCTTGTGCTTCTCCACCTGTAGGTTTGTGCCTCACTGGGTTTGGTTTTTTTTTGTTTATACCAGAGGGTTATACTATGAAGATCAACATAGCCAGGCTTTCTTTGCATTAGCTGGCTTGATAACACCTGAAACCCCAGTCAGAGATAACGGGCATCATGATGGTGGTCAGTTTTCTTTGGTAATCTAGACTCAGCTTCAGGCTCCGTATGTGCTCTTGTAAAAGAAAGAGATTTTAATGCATCATTTGACTGCAGAAAATTGTGAATTGTAAATTCACAAGTTTATGTTTTTCCATTTTTTTGACTCAGAGCGCCCACCGTTCTCCCGTTTTAGTTTCAACATGACTGTTATTTTCAATTCCAACAATGTAGAACAGACTTGGCAGCAGATTAGGATCAAACATAGAAACATTCATTCCTGCATCACTCACTGGATGCATGCAAATTCCTGCGACTCTACGGTGCATATTGCACTGAATGGCTTCCTTCATTAGTGAAATGAAAAGGTTGTATTTATACAACGGATTCTTTAGCAGAGAATTTCTTTGTATGCTGTTGGGAAATTTGGTATTTCTAGGTGATTTTTAAACCAAACCCAGTTATACGTTGCTGACCCATCAGTCTGATTTTGTAGTACATCCCTCAGCTTTCATTATTAAAGCTTGCTTTTTGTTAGGTTAGACTCCGGTGTCTGCATTTGAATCCCCACTTCACTGAATTCATAACACTCGGCTAAACAAATTCCAACAGTTTTCCTCACACTACAATTTTTTTTTTCTATCCAAGATTGGGAAAAAAAACGTTTTCTGTTTGCTTGTGTTTGTCTTTGCCTGTGTTTTCTAAAGCTGCCATGTGCTCGGCTCCGAGGGCATCCATGTTAACAGATTTGATTTTTCATGTTATTTGATTCACAATTTTAATTACATTTCCAAATTAAATAGGATTTGTCTGGTTTGCATTTGAAATGATCCCCTCCCATCTTTATTAGTCTCTCGTGAATGTATTGGAATAGAAAGTGCATATTTGTACATTTAAAATGCAATAAATCTGTGCTGTGCTGATGAAAGTGTCTGGATAGCATTCCCCCGTTTGGCTACATTAATGTGACAGACTGATATTAATTCCTCTCATTTCCTCTCATTTGACCATGGGCATTCATTTTCAGAGACATCTTGTGTGTTAATTATGATCTTTAGTTGAACACAGCTACTTCGTGCAAGCCCAGTCTCTGTTGATGAAGGCATTTTCCAGGTATTGACTCCTAATAACACCCTGGATCTGGATGATAATGAGTAAAAATTGACTTTGGCACATATTGATTTCAGAGGCTTCATTTCACAATCGCAGACTCTCGAAACGGCTGTGAGGGCGAGAAACTGATAGAGGAGCCATTTAAGCCCTGGTACATTTTTTTTTTTGGTAATCAATAGGATTTCATTTATGGACCAGTTGTTGGCACAGTTAATTCCATCATGAAAATAACATGACAAAATCCATCTCTGCGAATGAAGGTCCTCAGGCATGTTTGTTTGTAAAAACTGCAAGGAGCAAGCAGAAAGCAGAACATTCTTAAAAAACATCCAAATGCGAAAACATAGTGGGTGGTATAAAGTCACAGATTACTGCTAGCAGGGAAATAAAGTTCTTATTTATTCAAGAGCAGTTTTAACTGTCTGAAGCTTTTCATTTCTAATGGTAATCTGCACTATGAATTAAACAAGCAGTACTGCAGGGGACAAGACTCAATAAATATGCAGAAATGTCCCCAGGCTACTACTATTTTTCTCTTTGCTTAGGATTTAAGACAAATACAAAGTCACTTTAACATTACTGACGAGACATGTGCCTTCATATATGTTTATACAGTGTTCATTCAGCGCAGAAAGGGCATCCTACAAATATGTAAAGGTTAAACCTTAAAAGGGACTGATTATGCTTATCACCAGATCCAGATGTTTATTCTTGCACTCTGCTAGAGTTTCTTTGCATGATGCACAGCTTAAAAAAAAAAACAAAACGAATAAAAATCCTTCATTATCTTATACTGGGCCTTGGTGAAGCCTCTCACAAGCTGTTTTAGCTCCTCTCCGTTTAAACCGACTTTCTTCTGATTGATCGACCCCATCAAATAGAAGGTTTGAACAGCAAATTGGTGGGGTATCTGTGGACACAGCCATATGGTACTTATCTCTTATCTTACTGCAATGAAGATCATCTCTATCTGTGTGTTCGTCTGTTCCTTTGGCTGCCACCTCCTCCTCCTCCAACAAACCTGGAAATCTTAGGTCCTTGAAGGTTCTTATCTATGTCAGATATTATGGCATCAACATGGTGCCTAGCAACCACCCCATCAAGAGGCTAGAATAACTTGTTTTTAGCATTTAGCATCTATAACACCTCATAAAAGCATTGTGTCCGTTTTACAACATCTAATTTATATCCACAAAGCTTAATTCATGGATGATATATCACAGTTTCATCAATGTGCCGGCAACTGCTCAAACAATGGGCTAAAATGGCTTTTTGCTTTCATGCACCTACAACACCTTATGAAACCATTTTAATTTCAGAGTAAACAGCACAAAGAGGAGCACAAACAATACTGCACCATGGGTATGTACTAGTATTTATTAAAGCATTAAATTTATGTACTCCTTGACTCTGAGATTTATTTATAAGAGATAACCACTGTTGTGCGATGGTTTAGCATGATTTAAAGGCTTTTTTTTTTCTTTTATTCTTTTTTTTATTTTAGGCTCAGTGAAGTCTGATAATTCCATTCATCCATCATTGCATGCATACATGCATGTATGCTGGGGAACCTATCCCAGTTATCACAGGGTGAGAGGTTGCACACTGGACAGGTCGTCAATCTGTTGCAGGGCTGGAGAGACAGTTAACCATTCACACCTACGGACAATTCAGCAATCATCAACCTAACCCCATCCATGTCTCTGTGGAAAGAAGCCAAAGTACCTTCACAGACATGGTGAGAACATCAGGCTGGTTTCAAACACGGGATCTTTTTGCTGTAAAGCAATAGTGCTAATCACCACATCACCCTGCCATGCTGGTCGTATCAAATGCTTAAAGCAAAACTAAGACTCTGCAGCCATGGCAGAGGTTGTAGAACAGCAGTGCTTTGAGCTAAAAGGTAACACCAGCTCACAATGGCAGTGCTAATATCTTTTTGTAAAGTGTTTACGTTTATCAACTGGGGGTGTAATACATTTTGCAAGTTTTTGATCACAGAGGATGAGAAAAACAGAAATTGTAACCTGGTGACGGTACCAACATTCAGAGCATTACTAACATTATTACAGGTCATCCCGAGGGTGAAATAAATGTCTGCACCAAATATCACAGGAATCCAATTGTTGAGACACTCAAAACCACAAATGTCAACCTCAGGGTGGTGTTAGAGGAAAAGTCAGAGGATCAGGAAATTCAATAGGATTCAATTGCTGAGCACCTGTTTCATGACAATCCTTCCAGAGATGTTTAGATACAGGGTTTCAGTGTGGGCAGGCCGGCAGATGGATAAAAAATGTTCTGTTCTGTTCAGTTAAGAGGAATCTGAAAATACTGATGATATTGTGCTCATAAAATATTTCCATAGATAAAGTTGTTTTGTGCTTTCAATTAGTGTGATTTGGATTTGTAAAGGTTGAGTGATGATTCAGAAGGATGGAAGGTTAAAAAAAACAAAAAAAACACCGTTCCAGGTTCTGTTCAAGCTGCTGCTCATTAAAAGGTTCTTAATTTACCTTAGCTTTAAACCTGTAGGTGTGGTGTGGGGTCTCATTTTGTGCATGCATCTAGATTCATCATCAGCCATTGTCCTCAGACACTTAAAAGTGATTTATCATGCAAGAGTTTCCTAAAAGGAAATTGCACATCCATGCACACTCCCAGGTGGAAAGCCTATTGAAGCACTAGAGCCTAATAAGTGGAGCATTATTCTCTGTTTTAGCTGTGGACGATTGACAGTAAGGTGGGTTGTGTGGTCTGCTGAACCTCGGTTGTTTTTGGTTGATGGAGTCAGTGGAGCGAACAGGAGCTTTAAGCCTGCCTGGCCGTCAATCTGACAATACACATCAAAGGCTGCATGAATAATTGCCTAATGTGGGAGAACCACGCTCCTGGCAAACACACTGTCTTTCAGACAGGATCGAGTGTTTTCTGTCTTCACCGCCGTCCTTCAATAATAAGAAAAATGATCACAAAGCGCTTCTTTCATTCACAAGTCAAGAGTTGATTTTCTCTGTAAATAATGCTGACATTGTGATTATTTTACTGGTTGTCAGAGGCCAAGTGTATCATTGGCTAGATTAGACACAGCCACTGGGATCTTTGTGCTCTTTTAAATTCATGACCGTGCATATTGTAATGACCTGGTGTTCTTAAGAGTATTCTGATCACACTGTAGTTTAGGGTTTAGTCTTCTTGCCCTCTAAGAATATGCTGGTGTAAAAGGCAGTGAAACAG
This sequence comes from Andinoacara biseriatus, assembly GCA_015108635.1. Classification (NCBI taxonomy): domain Eukaryota; kingdom Metazoa; phylum Chordata; class Actinopteri; order Cichliformes; family Cichlidae; genus Andinoacara; species Andinoacara biseriatus. The sequence continues at coordinate 65,386 of VUQJ01006146.1, forward strand.
CTCAAGAAGGAAGGCAGCCAACATTGGAAGTTTTATCCTTTTTCCTAATGAATTTCTGGGGTGGCACAAAAACAATCTCTCATTTGTAGGCTTGTAGACAGACACACACTGCCACCAGCTTCATCCTCATCACTGGCGGATGTCTTCACAAAATCTGCCGCTATAATGAATAATCTATTATCTTCTATTGTAGATCCAAACAACTGCCGGTTGTTTGATTAACCTGCTAATCTGACGAACTGAAAAAGAGTTCGCTCTCTGGAGTCTGCAAATACAACCTCTAGGTCGCTGCATGTCACAGCATGGAAGTCTCGGCTTGCGCATCCTGTTCACACAGTGCCAGAAACAACTCAAGGGGCTTGCAGGCATTATGCCAGAACAAAGCTCTTGTAGATTTTCTGTTTTTTTTCCTATTTCCTATTCAATTTTTTGTATTATTCACACTATTTTAATTAATTTCTGGAGCTGCTTTCAAAATAGGGTTTGGTGAAGTAAAATGTCCTCTCTCAGCAGAGAGAATCTGAACATTAATTTAACACCACTGCGTTAGTTGCAAAAAACCCCAAAACATTATGTTAATCAGAAATACTTTAAATGAGTTTTCAGCACACAAAGGAACTTGTAGATCTTTTATTGTAGCCTTGGACAGAAATGTATTTATTAGCCGCACCAACCATACTCTAGGCTGGCAGCACAGTGAACCCAAGCAGCAACTACTCAGGCTGAAAATTAAGCCAGCGATGCCAAAAAACTACACTTCCTCTAATGGCCACTGGAGGCTGTCTCCAAGAGTCAGACAATCCTCACACTGTGTTAAAATTTCTGAGCAACATTAGAAAGTGTACAAAATTATAACCTTGGTGGACTGTTTCTACCCAGGGCGGTAGATTCCTTGGTCCCAACACAGGGATCTGCAGCTGATTGGTCTGTTTCACTTCCACTAATTCAAGTCACTGAACTGTCAGTGCTGGAGCATTTTTAATGGAATTGTCTGAATAATTGAATAAAAAGAACTTGCTGTGTGGGAAAGATCGTTCAAGAAGTCTGTGCTTCAGTTTTGATGAGCAGTAAATTCTCGGTCTGTTATGGTGTCTGTGCATTGCACCCATACAGTTTATGCAGGCTCATGTACTCCACCCTCCCTCTTGTCTAAAATTCTTATTCTTATCTAAAATGCCAACACAATGGAAGCCAAAACACTAATGTTTCAAAAAGTCCAAAACCAACAGTTCATGTCACATCCATCTTTTATATACAATATATTGTTTCTAATAAGAATATAGCTTCTTAACTCTGTAATTAGGAACAGTTTTTTTTTGTTTGTTTTTTTACCATCAACTACACAGATTTGTGACAAACTATAGGAAAAACAAACGTAGTAATGTGTTGATTCATCAACTGCCACCAGAACAGCTTCATTGCTCCTTGAGGCAGAGGTGATTAATTGGGCTATCAGGATAAAAATCTATGATAAAAGTGATCACTCAGAATAACTTTGTATAGATTTTGCAGTGACTCTTTCCTCTGAGGACACCAGCATGACACAGAATTGATTCTGCACCGATTCTATGCAGAGTTTTGCAGATGCATGTCTACATGTTGTCGTTGTTTACCAGGGCTTAAGGGACGGTGTCAAAAATATGTGGAACAAACTGGAAAACGAGTTACTCTTGTTTATGTTTGTACTGCTGATCCTGTAGCTCCGTGGTGGCTATTTAAGAGAAATTGCTAAAAACTATTAAAAAGCTATTGTCTTAGCTTTAGCTCCATGTGGCTTTGAGCTTTGTGGTGATCTCTGCTGTGGTCACTTTTAAGACGGTTTTTCAAGCAATGACCAGTCGAGCAACCTCTGTTGCACACAGACTTGCAGACTGAGATTGCTGCCTTGTTGGAAGACTACATGCGAGCACATCTCTGTAAACTCCGCATTGGTTGTTATTTCCATAATCCTTCTGCTCAGGTACAGAGCTGTGAAAATGGCAAAGCCTTAAGACTTTGATTCTTAAACTGTTGGGTTGGGCCCCCCTGGTGTGGCACAAAGCCACTCAAGGGGATGTGTGTGGACAGCCAGAGGGAAAATGTGGCGCAAAGCTAAAACAAATGTATGTGATTTGTAGGGAAAACAAAAAAACTAAACAAATGCTTTAAACCAGGTTTTTGAGATGATTGATCGCCTAAAATGTGTTAACACAAGTGGGCTTTGAACGCTCCTTGTAAGCAGACTTTTAAAAGGATGGCCAACAGAAATCATTCCTCACTGATCAAAGCTATGCTTCCTTAAACATGAGATCAGCAATCACTTGTGAATAATTTACTCTGCAGTTATCATGTCATTAATAAAACCAAACCAAGATATGGACCGTAAAGCAAAACCATGAGTGTCTGTGTTTGCAGCTATACAGTGGTGAGCATACAGCTGAGAAGTTGTAATAGCCCTAGTATATCATCACACGAAGTGCTCATTAGACTAATAAGTAGCTGGATCGATGCATGCTGGAAAAAGCAGCAGGCAGAACTGGCGTTTTCCTTTACTTGGCTCAGCCGCTATCGTTTATATTTTCCAGCCATCTATCTAGCACCGCAACTCCCGATAATTTTCTTCATTGACTGATCTGTGAGAATGCATTAATAATGAATTTAAAAATTCTGATTACATTTAGATTGATGGTGTGTTCGAAAAATCATTTTATATACATACTGTATATAAAATATATACTGTTCATAAATGGCTTGTTTTTTTCTAAATAACCAAAAAAGCAAAAATATCAGATTACGATTACAGAGAGAAGAAAACTGAATAAAAGGTTTGTGCTGTGTGCCATCACAACATGCTGCAAACCAGCACTATTCAGCAGCATGACCCAGGGACAGAACACAGATGGATATATTATAAACTGCAACTTAACTGGTTTATACAAGCTTTCTCATATTTCTGTTGACTTATGAAAGTTCAATTTTTCCCATGCACATTATGGGAATGCTTCTTGTTTTACGTGATTCATACAGTACTTAATTGTTATACATGTAGTTATAAAAACAAATGTGGAAGAAGTTGCTTTCATTTGTCGATTGGAGTATAAGACATACACTAGGTTTGGACCCCCTTTTTTCTCCCATATTGACTTCTTTTTATTGGTTTCCTGTCAAATCCAGAATTACTATTTGTAAGATTAGGGTTAAAACTTGCCTTTCTGATCAAGCGTATAGTTATGGCTGAATTGTGTGACCCTGAACCCTCCCTCAGTTATGCTGCTATAGTCCCAGGCTGCTGGGAGGTTCCCACGATGCACTGAGTATTTCTTTTCATTCACCTGTTTTAAATCTGTTCATACACTGCATTTATTTCTGCATTTAATCATTAGTTATTTTAATCTCTGGCTCTCTTCCACAGCATGTCTTTTGTCCTGTCTCTCCCCCCTCAGCCCCAGCCAGTTGCAGCAGATGGCTGCCCCTCCCTGAGCCTGGTTCTGACAGAAGTTTCTTCCTGTTAAAAATGAGTTTTTCCTTCCCACTGTCACTAAGTGCTTGCTCATATTGATTGTTGGGTTTTCTCTGTAATTATTGTAGGATCTTTACCTTACAATATAAAGCACCTTGAGGTGACTGTTTGCGGTGACTATATGAATTGAATTGAATTGAATTGAATTGAATTGAATTGAATTGAATTGAATTGAATTGAATTGAATTGAATTGAATTGGTACTTGCTGCATATTTGAGATCTGGTGAATGTAGAGGATGATCTGAGCTTTGTGACATGGTGCATTGTGACTACTTTGGGGTGAACATTGGTCAAAGTAGTCTGCCCATTCTCCTCTGATCTTTGGCATCACCCAGAGAAGTGCTGCTTACATATTTGCATTAACAAAATAGTTTTTTTATTTATTTTATTTTATTTTATTTGGTACTGTCTTTCTGTTTGGATGCAAATGGCCCCAGTACTCTGAAACTGTACTCATTTGCAAATGCACTCATCATTTACAGAAGGATCTAGTCTTTTCCAACCTCCCCCTTTTAAATTTGGTGCAGCTGTTTCTCAGTTGTGCATTTGACGGTTGCAGAGGCATCTACAGACAGAATGTTTTCCCTTCAGCAGTGATTGCAGATGGCAGGAAGGTCCCTCTCTTGCACTTGCATTGCCTCAGCTCCAAAAACTCCAGCTTCATTACGAATGGTGCAGCCAGCAGCACTAATTAATATGGCTTGGGACCACCATGGTCCTCCACCACAATAATGTCTGCTTCAAGGGCTTCTGCAGGGGAACAGTTCTCAACCTCTAAAGAGCCATTTTTGGCATAGATGCCTTGTCTTTCTGTATCGCTTTCACCTCAGATAGCGACTCCCCTATCCCCCAACCTCTTGCACAGTTTTGAGAATTTTTCACAATTATATAGAGTACACTTTAATCTGCTAATTTGTTAGCAGTGGTAAAAAAAAATGAAGTAAGTGGCTAATAGTTTCAGTTCTACGTATATCTTCAATTAACAACAGAACCACTTCTGTTTATCATATATCTTCATTTAATTTATTAACTTCTCTTTTTTTCTCTCTCAAATAGCATTTCCTATTTAGCCCTGCCCTTTCCTCAGGAAACACACACACACACACACACACACACACACACACACACACACACACACACACACACACACACACACACACACAGAGTGAGAGAGAGAGAGAGAGAGAGGCTCCCTTCCAATTCTGCTGACTCTCAGCAGGGCAGGGATTAGAGCCATGGTTAAAGCCTTTCCAGTGCTGCTGGCTTGATCTTGTGTTGTGAGCGGAGACTAAAATGAGCTTCAGAAAGTTAGATAATCAGGCTCATCTACACCACACAACTTTCTCTCAGCTAGTATTTAAAAGGGAACTCTGCACATTACACCGTAAAGCTTCCCACCCCACCTGACTGGATGAGAGGAGAAATCAAGGAAAGGTTTAGCCAATTCAGTTTTAGGCTTCTTAGTGCTTGAAGATATTTCCTAATCAAGTTTCCATCAATCTGCCCAACGTAGCTCTCAGCTACATTTGCAGAGGAACCAGCCCATTAGAGATAAGAATTAAAGCCACTACATAATTTGGAAGCGCTGAATAAAAGTAATTATTGAAGGAACACGTTTCATTGACCACAGCATAATGGTATTTGTGAGAATAACATGAAAATGCTTATTAGTGTCATGACAGTCTCCATTCCAGACAGGTTGTAAGCTCTTGGCCGATGCAGTTTAAATAAAGCCAAGTGTTGCAAACCACCTAGTCGCTCAGGGTAAAATTACACGGTCATAAAATCAATTCCAGCTCCATTGTTCTTGATTAAATATATTCATGATTATAACTTATAACCGCTTCAGTAGGCAGGAATAGAAACAGCACTCCAGATTACTGAAGTGATTGTAATGGGCCATACCTGTTAGCTTTATGGATTTTTGAAGTTATTGCAGGTGGACAGTTATAGTTGACTCACAAAGCTATTGTTGAGGTACTGGGTGTAAATTAAGTATATTAAATAATAATTTAGTATTCTGTTGTTTGTTGGTTGTATGCAACCAAAATGTAATTTACACTCGAGAGCCACTTTATTAGGTACATCTGTTCAGCTGCTCCTTAACTAAACAGCCAATCACATAACAGAAACTCAATACATTTAGGTATTTAGGTAAGTAGACTCGGGCAGGATGACCTGATGATCAAACCGAGCATCAGAAGGAAACTACCGATCGACTGGGATTTTCCCACACAACCATCTCAGAGAATGATCTGAAAAAGGAAAAAATATTCAGTGAGCAGCAATCCTCTGGGCAAAAATGCTTTGTTGATGCAAGAGGTTAGCGGACAATGGCCAGGCTGTCCATCCCTTTATGACCACAGTGTACCCATGATCTAATGACTGCTTGCAGCAGGATAACGCTCCTTGCGACAAAGCTCAACTCGCTTTAAACCGGTTTCTCAAACATGACAATGAGTTCACTGCACTCAAATGACCTCCAAATCGGCAACTGTGTGATGCTATCATGTCAGTGTGGACCAAAATCTCTGAAAAATGTTTCCAGCACTTTTTTGAATTTCTGCCATGAAGACCTAAAGCGGTTCTAAACAGGGCAACAGGGCGTCCAATACAGTGAACTTTATTCAAGCAGTGGTGCTTGTGGTTCAATTATTTCTTTGCAGTGTGAAGTTTCTGTAAGAAGTCACTTCTGGGAATAACGGAAAAAGAAGATGCTGTTGTTGAGGCAAAAAAGAAAAGAAAAAAAGACACTAATAGACACTTATCCTTCGTGAGCCATAGTTGAACTGGTAGACTTTATTCCCTTACTTATGGAAAGAGGCAGGATAAGCATTTTCTCTTTGTGCTAAGCTGCTAACCTAAGGCAACCATCGAATCTCATCATCCTGACTGATTGTATTCCATCAAATCTTACATGACTCCTTTAAAGCTACTTATGTTATAAATATATATTGTGAAATATGATTATAGATTTTTTTTTTTTAAATGCCAGTGCCTCTCCCTATGGCACCATCTTGCAAACGCCCTCTGTTGCTGAATAGATGGAATATGTGTGTGAGTGTGGATCAATCTGAGACGGTTTCAGAGCTTTTTTTTTTTTCATGTCTATTGTAACCACACACATAGCACAGCCAGCTAGTGGACCGTGAGAAGAAATTTGCTGAATTTGACAAAAAGCGTATTGGATTAGCCTGCTGCCGCCGAGGCCTGACTTCAAATAAGCGGAAGAAAATGGATCGAGGGATGGATGAATTGATGGTGTATTGGATTAGAATGGCTTACTCCATCTTTAAATGTGCCCTGATGATGGCACTAGATGAAAAATCAGGGATTCACCAACGTTATTAGAGTGAGTGTGGACATGAGCTGCGGGGGAGATGAACGCACATTTGCTCTGAATTTCACGGCAATTCGTGTAATTTAATGATTTTTGAGTGGCTGAAAGCTGTCGTAACAGCAATCTACCAAAGGGCAATATCACTGAATTGTATTTGTATCTTAATACCTGCGGACAGCTGCTGTTACCATTAATAATTCCCTATCTCTAGTTTTTTTTATTTTTCACTCATCACCCTGAGGGATATAGTATAGCTTCAACCATGATGATGATGGTCACAGTCATGGTACTGAAGATAATGAAATTCCACAAGAAAAGGATAAAGGATAAAACTATTACTGCAAAGTTAGTATTGTTGCTACATTAAATGCATCCAGTGGGGGACTAAGCAGATAAAATGCTGAAGCTGTGTGTGTGAAATCGGAGAAACTCATGTAAGGCTCATGGCGGCATGCAAAGCTCTCAGTGTCTTCGGCACTGTGTTATGTGATGTGACACGGACTGTGGTTTCCACTGCCAGCCTGCGTAGTTGCATCTCTCCTCTGGCTGTATTATTAATTCAGAAACCATGCGAGTGCACGCCTTGTCTCCTCCTCCACTGTCTCTTGGAAAGATCTTTGAAAGAGAACGATTAAAAGGAGAGCATAATTAGACAGGAGGATTTCCATTATCATGGTAACTGAAGCAGTGCTGTCATATTACAATGTCTAATTGGTCTCACATTACACAAGAACAGTAAGGACAGCAGGGAGTTGCTTACAAATGTAAAGGGGCATTCACATTTCCTTTCCAACCTATAGTTTGTCTAGTCATATCTTGGACATTGCTGTCTGTATGAATTTTCATAAACAAACACTCCACATAACTACACAACTCACCACATAAGTTGTCATTAAGACAATATGTACTATGGGATGTGTTCTAAGTGTTGCACCGTTGGTTGTGTTTTGGTATCAGCTCTAGTTAACTGCCACTTTAATCTTTGTTCTCTGCTGCCTGACAAACAGAGAAGGTCGAACTGAAGCCGTCCCGTGAGCTGAAATGAGATGACAGATCTCATTAAAGATACACAACGATTCAGATTTGAGTGAGTGGTACCATACCTTAGCTGTATCTTAAGTTGAGGGTTTTCATCTCTATAAGCCTGCACATGGTAAAGGTCTTTTTTCTCTCTCTCTCTTCTATATGCTGCTGTTTATTGCAGCAAGGATACATTTTGTGTTTGTGAATCAGGAACCTTTTTGTTAGCGACTGTGGGGTGCATGAACATCACAAAGAACACATAAGGCAGGGAAGCCTGTGACGACTCAGCTTGGGTGTGTTTCATATTCACTTGTGTGTGCTGATTTTACCTTCCAGCGACTTTATTACCTGTTTTGGCAGAGAGCTACCTGAGATTTGTTCCACAGTTTGTATTCAGGCAGTTATCCTCAGGAAAGCATTGAAAGAAGAATATTCCACTGATTTACCATTTTTATACCACTGGTGTGGAAAATATATTTTTTAAATATACTTTTTATTTCAAGAATAAAAAAAGAAATAAAAATATTTGAATGGCCTGCACATTACCAGGCTGCAGTTTTCTCTTATTTATTGCACAAAATAAACGTGACATTTCAAGCACCACTGCTCTTCATCAGCTTTCATCAAATGCCACTTTTTTATGTGCAGTTAAATAAGTGAAAACTGGAAGCATTTTTTTTCCTTCATTGTTTGCTAATTTCCAGCCCAGCGCGTCATCTTTTGCGGCTCCTTCTTACTTTGCTGCAGTCAAAATTACTACGACTGATGAATTGATTACTCAGAGAATGTAGACTGATCTTTATCTAAGTCATATTTACAGACAACCCCAATCTGACAAAACTAAAATTAACAAAATCTGTGTTTTTATTCTTTTATAGAACACATTGACCTCATGGTTAACAACTCTACCAAAAGCATGAGCTATTAATTCTTTCCTTAAAAATTTTCATGCTCCATTAAAAAAAAAATCTTTCCTTTCTGTAATATAAAATGAAGAATTGCATTTATTTTTCTTTTCAAGGGCGATTTTTACCCTTGTTGTGTCTGCCGCCGCTCGTATGAGCACTCACTGAATGCACACCATGTCAAGTGCTAGCAATGCCAGCTTCCTGACAAGTAAATGAAAGGTCCCATCGTTCTTCTTGTTTCTTCCCAGGTGACACCCCCTGTCCCCATTCCGTCACCATCAAAAAGCTGAACAAGATGCACAGAACCTCAAAAATGGTCCATTATGGGCTGCCGGGGGGAGCACAGACACCATTAAGGAATGGTATCAGTTACAAATAATGCATGTCTCCGGTCTCATTCTCATCTTGTGTGAGAGAGACAGGACAGCGCAGAGATGAACAGATGCACTGCAGAGACCGTGCAGGCTGAATAACGCCCTCACTCTCACAGGCCAAGGACATCTGCTCACCAGAGAGATGGTAAAGACAAGAGCTCCCCGGATAATCCTTGTCTAAAGCCGCTAAACAACCATATGAATAAACTGAAAAACTATAGTATTGATGCTGAAATCACACTGCTTTTTGTGTGCTCCTGTTTATTACAGCACACCAAGAATGTCTTCGGTGTCAGGAGGATGCATAATATCACAGTTCATAAAGTGGCCCGATAAAGGAGTGCGCTCATCACTCTGCATCACCTTACCCCTGCTAATATATAGATTTTCATGACTGCTAAAACTGAAGACCTCAGCGGTGGGGGGAAGTCTTTACCTAGAGAAGTAAAATCCCTTTAAGCCTCTTTGCTAATGCTGTATGATGACGCTCTCTGGCTCTCTCTTTCACAAGGTTGAACACATAACTTCTTTAAAAGATGGACGAATCAAGATGAATTACTGTACAATCCAATTCATTTGATTGTACGCTTGCTTGCTCTGCACCACATTATCTCCCCTTAATACATTTCCAAAGGAATGGTGCAGATGATAAAAGGGAACACGCTGGTTTGTGCTTAATTGAGACCACAATCGCTAATGGGTAACTTCTTGCTGCTCTTCGCTCCGGCTTTAGAAACACATGCAATGACATGTATCCTCCTCTCAGCACAACAGCAATGCAGCTATTATAATAATCTTTGGATGGAAATGAGCTCTTCCAGCAAAGTCTTGCCTGAATGATGCAGGACTTCAGAGAGAAACAGATGAATGACGGTGCACTTGCACTGTTGACTATTTTCCTTCAAACTGTGACGCGAGTCAACACTGAGCTGATACCAGGCCCCTTGTGCTTTTATGTGCGTGACAATCTCGAGATGTAATCTCAAAACTCTAAAGCTTCACTCTTTTAATGTGAGATGCCATTAAGTTCTGAGGCGTTTATGTCTTTTTAATGAGAGAGTTAAATTGCCTTCATACGCAGTGATTTTTGTGCAAATGAAAACCTTGCGGACTATGAATGTCAAGTAGACGACTAAATGTTCCTTGGCACATTGTCTGCCACAGCCTGTAGCATTAGGATGCACGCTGATGACCATGTGATGAGTCTGAGCTGTACTCTCTGCTGGAAAGTGTTTAAAATGTAACAAAATGAACAAAATGTAAATGCATAACAGCGTGTGTGTGTGGGGGGTGCTGTTACAAGCGACAAAATCTAAAA